>QLOR01002094.1:0-15017 GCA_003313825.1 Sarcodon aspratus | reverse complement strand
AGCACCAGGCACCCACTCAGGGACATGTTTCACTATCATAAAATCAGCAAACGAAATGGCAAAAGGTTTGAAACGCACACAAGGGGATCGTGTTAACAAGAAAAGAGGCGGGGTTTACAGTTTGTGAGAACGCATCCATGGTCGTCTCCATCATCAGTATGTACGGGTCGTCAACAGATTGAACATCAATTCCATATGTAATGTCAAGGATAAGGGAACCAGCCATTCTGGGTCAGATAAATCAATTGAAGAGCAAAAGTGCTGATAACAAAACGATATACAAGCGAATGAGCTCCCTGAAGTCCTCAGGTTTACGAGCGAGTCTATACAATAACTCGTGAGTGGCCTTGGTCTCCTGGCGTTGGTAGTCTGCTATTGTATTGCGATTGAAAAAACGATGGAACATCCTCCGAGTGTCGCGGAATTTTTTTCCGTACTGATAGAAGGTCAACAAATCAAAACCTACTCTAAGATGAGGATGTGAACATATAAGGTATAGGCTTGATGTGATAGCGGATCGCAGCTTACAATTCTGTAATCATAGGCAGGCGGGGCTGGGACACCTCCGAATTAGTACTATGCACAAGGGTCAAACAAATATAACATACTCTATCAGAATATATTGCAGAGCGCTTGTCTAACAGCTCAGATACGGCCTCAGCCGTGTTGAGGACTATCAAGTGCGTTCCGAGTAGATTGAGATGGATTACACTTGAGTCTGCAAACCAGAGTCTGAACTCGAACACGGTTTTTCGACAAGAACTTACTGTAATCACGAGACCATTTGAAGAATGTCAACCATTCACGACTTTGGGGAATGTCGCGAAGATTTCCAATCAGAGGAAGGCCTTTTGGTCCAGGCGGGTAAGGAAGCCTAAAAGTCTTCTTCCTTTGCAACTTGATCAACAGTAAGGAGACGAGAATAATAACAGCGCAGGAAGATAAGTAGCAAATAAAGTGGGACATGTTGCACGGCTACCGGAGATGCAATTATGCACATGTATTATATATACTTTTATAACCCCGGGTCATTGATAACATTGGTTGTTGGAGTTGTTGGGAGGTAGAAGCCTAATGGGGTATCGAGAAGGAGATAGCGAGAATTTTGGGACGTAAGGAGGCCCGGGCGAAAAATAGATCGGTGGAATTTGGAAAGACCTTAGCCTGTTATCCTCAACGACCGATTCTATTCGCTTTCGATAAAGGGCTCTTCGGCTTGACGTCATTCTCAATTTCTCAACACGCTGTGGCGTTGGGACTGTGAAAATTTGCGGCACAGTCATTGATTAGTGTGCAATTTGTTCCGGTGGCAATGAAAGGCGAATAGATTAAAACATCTTCTGTGACGAACGAAAATATAGACATGGTCCAGTGACAGGCTACGTCTCACAATTCTGTGAATATATATATGTAGGCTTGAATTATACTATTTCGGCAATGAACAGGAACGAAGGCAGCGTACCGTATCTGAGTATAGCCCTTGTCTCCCCAACATAGTTCACAATCATCAGGTACGTGCCAAGTAAATTGAGATGAATAACACACAAGTCTGCAAGAGTCTGAAATAATGTACTATTTGCACTGTTTGAGGAATAGGAAACATACCGTATTGACAATACCACTACGCAAAAGCCAATCACTTACTATGACCTTGAGGGAAAGTGTCCAATCAGGCCCAGGTGTTGTAGGAAGTCGAGAATCCTTTGTCATTGGACCAACAGAATAATTCGGGAGAAACCTTATAAACGAATATTGGTGGATGAGCCTGAGCAGTACAGTACCGACTGCCAAGCGGCAGTCGTAGAGCAAAACGAGTGCCAACAAGTCGACCTGTCACGGGTCACGCGCTACCAAGTACTAGCCAATTGCAGACAGCGGATTATATTATATTTTCTCACGATTGCTCATCTCAAGATCGACATTAAATCGAAAACTTCGTAATAACATATGGATCCTCCCCTCTCATGGTTAGTGGACATGGCGTATATCAGGGGAATAGTAGACTTCGGTTATGTACACAACGATACTATACAAGGCAGAAAATGTAGTGAACTGGGGTATCGGGAAAAAAAGTCATGGCATCTACTTGTGTGTCGCATAAGCATCAGATATAATACTAGAAGACTGTTGCGAGCGAGGCTTGATAGAGCATTTAAACGGCAATGGATGGCTGAACAAGTGTGCTCCATAAACTGTTCAACTGCGAGATCAAAAAGAAGGTAGACTCACCATAACAGTCCGGGATTTATTTCCACACTTGGAATTATTGGTCTGCCATCTTCGTCCATAGCATTTCCTATGTCAAACATTGCTAATACACAAGCAATGTTAAAGAATATCGATGAAACCGCCAGGTGTCGGCCAGGGCATATTCTATACAATGAAGTGATTGATATTAATTCAATGTCGCTGTCCAAAGAATAAAAACTTTGCCTGCGTCCAAATCCAAATGCTGCAACCTCCGGCGACCTGACACGAGGGTCCAACTGACCGTCTTTCAGGAATCGGTCGGGATTGAATGTCTCAGGATCATTATAAACGTTCTCATCGTGAAGAATGGCCCTGTCGTAATATTGCTTGTTAAGAAATGCAAACGTCAGAGAGACCACTAATACCAGGCGTTTCCCAATACAAGGGACCCAGCGGGAAGAAACTTTCCATCGTAAACGTCGTCTGTCGTGAGTCGATGAACAACGGCTAATGGCTGAGTATAAACATTACTTCTCCTCAGTTAGTGTGGTGAGATCACATACCTAACGGAGTCAATGGAATCCATCTCAGAACTTCAAGAACAATTGCGCCAATGTATGGGAGAAAAGGTCTATCAGACATCTCGGGAAGTCTGTCTTGACCAATGACTGCGTCGAGTTCTCCCTGTGCTTTCCGAGCTACGTCCGGGTACAAGACCATAGCAAGAAAGAAACTGTGGAATGCTGACACGGTCTGGAGAACAATTGAGTGCCATAGAAATATACCACAGAAATTGAAAACCCACGGTATCACCACCCCCTGAAGAGAGGGACAGTCGAGTTAACTCTCGGGCAGAAAACCACATATGGATGGATTACTAACCTGCATACGCTACCGCACTTACCTCGCGAACAACATCCTCAGAATCTTCATTACCTTTAGACCATTCCAAGGCATGTAACGTGATCGACTCGTTTGGTATTCCTTTTGCCTATATCACAATTAAATTAGACGAAATACTAGGCACGAAATAGGTAAATTACCATGGAATCTTTGACATATTGATATGGCAAATCCGCAGCTGCTTCAACAGATTTCCGCCACTCCTTAGCTTTCTTCTGGAACTGGGCACCAGGAACCCATTCGGGTACGTATTTCACTGTCATGGAAATCAGCAAACGTTGTGATGAGAAGGTTAACCGCACATAATGGAATTGTATCAACCATGAAAGAACCAGGAATCGCAGCTTGCGACATCGTGTCCATGGCCTCTTTGATTATTGTCACGTAAGGATTGTCGGCAGATTGAATATCGAGTCCGTAAGTGATATTGAGAATAAACGAAGCAGCCATTCTAGACCGTAAAGAAGATATCAGCGCTTGTGCGAACGACAGTACATAAAGACATACAAGCAAATGTGCTCCTCAAAGTCCTCGGGCGTATCAACGAGTCGTTGTAGTAGCTCATGAGTAGCCTTAGCTTGCTGAGGTTCGTATTTCGTTACTGCATTAGTATTGAAAAACTGGTGGAACATTCGTCGAGCTCTTCGCCACTTGTTTCCATAGTGGTGGAAACTGAGTACATTCCAACCCATCCTGTGATAGAGATGTGAACATAAGATATACCACATGATCGTGTGATAGAAAGGCTCACAAGTCTACAAGCATAGGTAAGTGAGGCTGAAACGAGTCCTGGTCAGCAACATTTCGACAATAAATGAGGGATATATAGCGTACTCTATCGGAGTAGATGGCAGAGCGCTTTTCAAAGAGCTCCAATGCAGCTTCAGCTGAGTTGATGACCAGCAAATGTGTGCCAAGTAGACTTAGATGGATTACGCTCGAGTCTGCAAAGAGTCTAAAGCTTGGACAAGCTTTCGAGGGAATTAGTGACATACTATATTGACGGGACCACTGGGAATATGTCACCCATTGGTGACTCTTGGGGATATCGTAGATGTTTCCAAGCAGAGGAAGACCTCTGGGTCCAGGTGGGTAAGGAAACCTAGAATTCCATTTCTTCTGCCATTTGAGCAGCAGTACGAAAGCTAGAATGCCTAGGGAACAGAAAGAGTAATACGAGATGAGGCGAAACATGTTATACAGTATCTTGCAATCGTACATACCTTATATTCCACTCATCTTGCCGGGTCATTCGGATCTTCGTGGTAATAGTGCGGTCAGACGGCCGTCCCACAAAATGACACAATCAATGGTTCTGTCACACATTACCCCGCTTGAACTAGACATTGCGTCATTTTGTGGGACGGCCGTTTGTCTACCGCTCATGTGATACACGATAGCGTCAATCATTCCAAGACTGCTCGGTTGTACCATCTTTTCTGTGAATGTGATCAACCATCAGGAAGATGTTTCGGGGGTGACCGTGGGCCTCGTTGTGTTTACTCAACACCATTCAGTTTATGAAAGCGATGGCAGATAAATGTACTGAAAGATCACAATCGAATCAACGTGTAGCAATTACAGTCTATGAAAACTGAATAGGTCCACTTGGAATCGGCGGAAGAGCGTCCCGAAAGTTTTTCTTATCTTGTAATTCATCCAGTTTCTGCTGTTTTTTTTTCGTTATCTTTGCATCTTGTGAGATTTTGTATCCACAAGGTTCAGGCGAAAAATAGTGCATGGGGTTAGAACGTAGATTGCCGAGTGGAAGCACCGAAAAATGAAGGGTCATAGGACTTGAAAGACGGTCGAGGGTCGAGAAGGGAAATGGCATGCGCTATGAAGACGTTGGGGGAACCGGGGAATGGACGTGGTGGAGAAGTCCAAAAGTCCTGGGGAAAGCGTAGGATACAATAAGGCAAGCGCCCTTGGCGCCATCACCAACGACTAAGGTCAGTACATAACTTTTCCATTCATTGCTCATATCGTCCTGGCATGCCGTCTTGGTATCTTGTTATTATCTGACACAATGTTAACGTCATGACGAAGTCTGGGACATGAACGGGAAAGGATAAATGCCGGATGAATAGGGTAGCTGAGAACTCTACAGTGGTCGAGCAGATCAAAAGAAAGCATAGATCCGATAGTGAATAGTGACCGGTCCGGGGGTTGAACCGGGTTGAAGAGTGCCTACCGGGTCCGATTGGTGAATTAGAAAAGAATAAATTATAGATTATCTCTTCTCCATTTCATGAAAAAGTGGGAATCTAGTTGATTCCGATTTCGACTGGATGCCAGTGAGTATATACACGAAAATAATATATTAGGCGGAAAGATGGGCGATTGCAAATGTCGTGACGAAAACTTATGGCACCTGCTTCTGTGCTGTATAGGCATCAGCGATGATACTAGCAGCCTGTTTTGAACGAGGTTTGACAGAGCATTTGAACGGCAATGGATGGCTGAACGAATGCGCTCTGTGTGAACTGTTGCGAGATCAAGAATAAAATAGACTCACCATAGTAGTCCGCTATTTATCTTCACGCTTGGAATGATTGGTTTGCCATCCTTGTCCATAGCATTTCCTATATCAAACATTGCTAGTATGCACGCAATGCTCAAGTATATCGATGAATGTGCCAAGTATCGGCCAGGACATATTCTGGTGAATAAGTAATGTATATTACTATGACGTCGTCCTCTGTGGCACAAGGACTTTACCTGCGTCCGAATCCGTATGCAGCCTCTGGAGACCTGATGTTAGGATCCAATTGACCTTCTTTAAGGAATCGGTCAGGGTTGAACGCCTCAGGGTCTTTATAAACAGTCTTGTCATGAAGAATGGCCCTGTACGATGATTATAAGTAATCAAAAAGATCAACCGTTAGACCTCGAATACCATGCATTTCCCAACACAAGGGATCCAGCAGGAAGGAAGTACCCCTCATAAATGTCGTCTGTCATGAGTCGATGAACGACGGCTAGAGGGTCAATTATAAGCATTGCTTCTCATTTAGCGAAATGAAATTACAGACATAACGGAGCCAATGGGATCCACCTCAAAGTTTCAAGAACCATTGCGTTGATGTACGGAAGAAAGGGTCTGTCAGACATCTCTGGAAGTCTATCTTGACCGACGACTGCATCAAGTTCTTTCTGTGCCCTTCGAGCTACGTCCGGATATAAGACCATAGCGAGAAAGAAACTGTGAAGAGATGATACGGTCTAGAGAACACTGAGTGCCATGCAAATAAAAACATAACTCAGAAACATACGGGATCACCACCTCCTGAGGGAATGAACAAACTAGTTAGTTCCGGTGGAAGGACAGACATGTATGAATTACTAACCTACATATGCTACCGCGGTCACCTCGCGGATAACATCCTCGGTCTCCTTATCGCCGTTGGACAACTCCAAGGCGCGTGACGTAATCGACTCGTTCTGTACCCCTTTCGCCTACATCATAATGTTATCAAACGGGATATTCGGGAACAGAAAAAAGTAAATTACCAAAGAGTCCTTAACAAATTGAAAAGGCGAATCTGCAGCTGCTTCAATAACTTTCCGCCACTCCCTAGCTTTCTTCTGGAACCCAGCACCAGGAACCCATTCAGGGACGTATCTCACTGTCATAAAAATCAGTAAATGACGTGATAAGAGGCTCAAACGCACGTAGCGGGATTGTATCGACCATGAAAGAACCAGGATTTGCAGCTTGGGACATAGAATCCATGGCCTCCTTGACTAGCATCACGTAAGGATTGTCGGCTGATTGAACATCAATTCCATATGTGATGTTGAGAATAAGTGAACCGGTCATTCTGTACCGTAAAACTAGATGAACGGTGGTACGAACTACAGATCATAAAGACATACAAGCGAATGTGATCCTCGAAGTCCTCAGGCTTATCAACGAGTCTTTGTAGTAGCTCGTAAGTAGCCTTGGCCATTTGAGGTTCATACCCTGCTACCGCATTAGCATTAAAAAACTGGTGGAACATTCGTCGAGCGGTGCGCCATTTGGTCCCATAGTGATGAAAAGTGAGTATATTCCAACCCATTCTGTGATGAAGACGGGTAGTAAGACACATTGTTGGATCTTGTAATAGTCAGACTCACAATTCTATGAGCATGGGAAAGCGAGGCTAAATCGCTTCCTAATTAATAACATTTTGACGCTTGATGAGGATTAAACATGGCGTACTCTATCTGAATAGATGGCAGAGCGCTTTTCAAAAAGTTCGTATGCAGCCTCAGCCGAGTTGACGACCACTAAATCCGTGCCAAGCAAATTTAAATAAATTATACCGGAGTCTGCAAAGAGTCTGAGATCGGGTAATTGTTCGAAAGAATGAACAACACACCGTATTCACGCGACCACTGGTCATAAGTCAACCACTCATAACTGTCAGGGATATCAAGGACGTTTCCGATCAGAGGAAGACCTTTAGGTCCGGGCGGGTAAAGGGGTCTGGAATTCTTCTTCTTCCACCGTTTGAGCAGTAATATGGAGGTTAGAATACCTAGGACACAGAAAGAGTAATACGAGATGACGCGGAACATTATGTGCAGGACAAGATAGTAGTGAATGCTTTAATATTCTGCTCGTCCTGCTGGGGTGATCGACCCTTGACGTTTAAAACCCCAAGTGGCCAGAGTGAATGGGCTAAGCGTCAGAGAAATATTCCAAACTCGACCATATTATTACTCATCATCCAATTCACCAAGCCAATAGCCGATGTATCTGCCGTAATATCTGTAAGACATGATCCTGGAACAAGGGCACCTATGGCAAAGTGGACTCCAACTCAGACTAGGACGAATCTGGCGCTGATCGCGCACAGTATAAGCAAGGTTCAGCTGACAAGGCTCCTTGTGACATGGAATCAAAGTACAGCCATTGCAATCTATCTGAACCGTGTTGATATACTTAAATTAAGCGAAAGAACTTAACAGAAAGCCTCTTACCTCGCACAAACCCTCTCCAGCTCTCGTTATCTTCATAGTCCGTCTGTGACTCTCTAATCCACAACCAGAGAAATACGGAACCGGGGTAAACGATGCAGTTGCATGACGAGGTAAGACGTGTACTACGCAGGAAATGAACCGGGGAAGTATGAAATCCCCGAAGAATAGGGTATGGTCATTGTTAGGTGGCCGGATGCTGCACAGTGGTCAACCAACTTCAAAGGTGTATAGGTCTGATAATGAGTAGCGGTCGAGCCGGGAGAGCAGAAATCGAAGTCGGGTGAAGGGTGTCTGATAGTATACCGGGCGCGACTTGAGAACTTGGGATGCTTCTCTAAGCCAAAGATTGGTGAGTGGATGAGCCTGAACGATCCTGAACGAAAACAAGGCGGGTTGTAGAGCAAAACGAATACTGCTCCGTGGGTGTACAACTCGTTACTTTGCGCCGGTACTTGATGGGAGCTTGCTGGAAACACTTCAAGTCTGCAGTTTTTTTTCACAGATCATTCTCACGGTCGATCATCTTCCTTCAAGTTATGAATACTTGCGTGTCTTTTCCCTAGGATTATAATATTTACTCATACTATCGCGTGTGCACTTTACCATTTTCGACGAGTCTCTAGGACTGCCTGCGTCTGAGTGCTTTTGTTACTCTTGGGACACGCGTAGCCCCGATAAGTAATCGCGAGCGTCAATAATTATGGCATGCTTTATCAGTACCGCGTGTACGTTTCTTTTTGGCTTGATGATGGATAATCATCACAATTCCTCACCTACTCTCAAATGTTTGTGGACAACGCATGGATCTTCTCCTCAACATTTCATATTTCAGTAGGATGTTAACCGATTTTCGTTTCGACAAGATGCCAGTGGTTATGGTACACAAGTAGAAGATGGAAAATACTTGTGAATGGAGATACTGGGAATAGTCAAGACTATTGATTAGTATGCATCGCACAAGCTTCAGTTATAAGACGATATTAGTGATGACCAACTTGATACAGCATTGAACGGCAGTGGATGACTGAACGAAACACTCAGCGGACCATTACCACATAGTACGAGGGAGAAAACTTGAAAACGACTCACCGAACCATTCCGGGACCAATCTCTACACTGGGAATGATTGGTCTGCCATCTCCATCCACGGCAGTCCCTATTTCAATCGTCGCCAACACACAAGCAAAGGCCAAACACATCGAAGAAAGCGCCAAGTGCTGGCCAGGACATATCCCGACAAACAAGTAACACATGCCTGTTGATTTACGTTCCCGAATGGGTTCCTGGTGCTGGGTTCCAAAAGAAATCTAGACAGTGACGGAGAGTTACTGAGGCGGCTGCGGAGTTATCATTTCAATACGTTAAGGACTCCATGGTATGTTACCTATATCTTATGGCTGAGAATCTCGTTTAATACGCAAAGAGTCGATTACGTCACAGGCTTTAGAGTTGTCTAAAGAAACAGAGAACGACATTCATTCCACCGTTTCCACGAACATGGTGACGTTTGCAGGTCAGTAATCTATACATGTACATCCCGCTACGAAACCTCATCTACTTGCTCTAGCGGGTAGCGATACTGTAGGTGTTGGCCTTATATATCTCGATAATACTCATTGTTACTCCAGACTGTATCAGCTCTGTATACTTTCATTCTTGCCATGGTCTTATATCCGGACGCATTTTGGAAAGCAAGGTCAGAAATCGACGCAGTCGTTGGTCAGGACAGACTTCCAGACTTCTTTGACAAGGAATCTTCGCCATTTTCCTGCGCCATTGTTAAAGAAGTTCTGAGGTGGATTCCGGTGACCCCATTGGGTCTGTGATTTCGTCACAATGACCAGAAGGGAATTGCGGCTTACATACCTTGCGCTTTAGCCGTTGTTCATCGACTCATGGAAGACGATGTTTACGAGGGAAGATTTCTCCCGGCTGGATCACTTGTATTGGGAAACGCATGGTACGACAAGCTTCAGATTTTTGTCCAGAACAGCCCCTCAAACTCCTCCTTCTAAGATTTTCTTGTCATAGGGCTATTAGTCACGACGAGAAGATGTACAAAGACACTGAGACATTCAACCCTGAGCTTTTTTTGAAAGATGGTAAGTTGGATCCGGATATTAGATCTCTGGAGACTGCAACGTTTGGATTTGGATGCAGGTAGTAAACTTTGTTCTCAGACAACAACGACGACATTGTAATGATATTACTACTTGTCTGCGTGTACAGGATATGCCCCGGCCAGCACCTAGCACTGTCGTCTTTATTCCTGAACATCGCTTGCATGTTAGCGACGTTTGATATAGGAAAGGCTGTGGATGAGGATGGTCGGCCGATCACTCCAAGCACAGAGTTGGATACCTCACTAATTTGGTTAGTCTTTTTACGCTTTCTCTTCAACGCAGTTGACTGAGGGTATTTGTGTTTTTGTAGCCGTCCGAAGCCATTCAAGTGCTCTATTAAGCCCCGTTCACCACAGGCTTCTACTTTTATATCCGAATCTTATCATGTAGTACATCACCCAAAGTCCTGACTCTCCTCTGAGATTTCCATTTCTTTACGTTTGTCGTGTTTTATTCTGTGTACTTTAAAATATACGAATCCTTCCTTGTTTAACTGACGGGCGAATCTGCGGCTACGATTGAATTTCTGGGAGGCGAGATTTACGTATTCCCAATACAGTAAGATCGTCGAGGTATTTTATCCGTCCTTCCTTACACCCCTATTTTTTTAGAAGAGAATTCCACATTCTCAACTGGTGACCAAGTTACGCATGACGAAGCTCAGAAACTTGTGAGCTCCTGGCTTTCGTATTTGTATCTGCTCGAGAAAATGATTTATGTCCAAGTTCTATTTGTGACCAGGACTCTATAAAGATCACACAAGTATTCTAATCATCAAAGTCTGAACTATCCGTGGACCAGCTTCTTTGTTTCCTTGGTCGCTCAACTTTTTTGGCGACTTTATTTGTGGGTACTTTCCTGGTACCAGAAGAGGGCAGCGCAGTGCCACTTCTGGCCGGAGCACGAACTTGGCTTTGTGGCGTCCTCTCAGCATCGCCCTCCGAATGGGCCCCAAGTTGTTTGTTACAGTGTCTTTTGTAGACAAAGTACGCTATAATGGTTGAGAAGAGGATGACGATTGAGACCAGCATTAGTGCACCGAAGAGGATTGTCTGGCGAACGCGTTCCTTCTCATCCATAACAGGACGTGTGAAGCTATATACTAATTCCTTAGTTGACTCTAGTAGGCCTCCTGTTGGTATCGACACAGCGTCAGACATAACACTGGACGATTGTGCGAATGTTTGGCTAGTCAAAGGAGTCGTCAAGAGAAGCTCTACGATAGCCATGAAATACTCACCAGGCAAAGCTCAAAAATATATATGGAACAGACGAAGTAATTGAGAACGGCATGTTTGTGGTTGCGTGGTTTGGAAGTGTTCAGGAAGAAGATATGTCTGCTTGGGGGGCATTTCGTGCTTCCTTTATAGATTTTTGGTGCGGAGCACCGAGACACCCGACGCTCGGATGTTTAACATTTCAGTCCGGACTGGGAGTCAAGTTCTGAGACACAACCGCGACCGTCACGAGCACTTGTGACACGTGACAAGAGGTTGATTACCTCCATGGAATTGTTGACTTATTACCCATCATCGAACTTGTCCAAGATATTTCCTCATCAGCACCGCTGTCTCTTACCTGTCTTTTTTTCGACACTTGCATTCAAAAGACGGCAACTACCACTCCTTGGTCCTCTTCCGTCTGCTCCTGTGGATCAGCATATAGACGGCTTTGTGCCATTGAAACTGCACGTCCTCACCATGTCCCACGCGAACATTGAAGACTGAAGAGGACGATTCTGTTGTGGCTGTTTGTCTCTGGCAAGGTGGGTCTCCTATTCATCACGTTGCTCCAGTTTGTGGCTATTCAACCATTCAAAATACCATTCTTTGTCCGCGATTAAACTGAGAATTGTACAGATATGATTTTGGTTTGGAGATGAAAAACAACGAGACAAGACTACGAACTTGCGTCTACGATTTTCAAGTTAGATTCTCACTGAATGAAGACAAGGTGCTGGTTGAGACGCAGAATGGAAGTACGGACTGACGTTCGAAGGAATCGATGCTTGTTTCTGAATGTCGGTTTCTCTTTTGGCTGTATCGTGTTTTCATTCATATTTGCTTACTTTGCGGACAGACTTTGCAGATCATCCATCTGTGCCTCAGCTACTCCGGAGTGATGGCTCTCGTTAGGAGAGTTCGCATCGCATGAAAACGAAACTCCTACGCTTAGCGGTTTTTATTCTAAATACACCTAACGCAGCTCTCCCAAGGTAATCTTTAGATCCCACCCGTAATGTCCACGCGTCGATGTTCCCAACTCTCAATGATATAGCTTATATCGCTCTGGTTCCATACCGTGACTTCTATGTTCGAACTCCATAGACGTCGTTCTTCTGTCTTCTCACTGCATCTCAATCGAATTATTCGCCTTGACCTTATCTACATGTATGACAGGAGAATCATCGGATATTACCCCGCAATTTGATGATGTTGATCACTGGACACTTGATGGAGGATGGCCAAGTAAGTGTCTTACATTGTATAAGGTTCCCCAGGACATAGCGAGACATTAACCTGCATATAGACAAGCGAGTTTGGTGAAGATAACTGTGCTGGCATATCGCGCTGAAGTTGAATGTTATGGTGTCATACCATATCGGGTGGTGATATCGTGCCGATCGAAAGGGTCATGACTTATCATCGTGTGTCGGCATGCTCGTGAAATATTTTCCAGGATGCGTATTCAACAAACCCCTATCATCGATTGTTGGTAACAGAACTATAAGGAACAACACATTTTTACTGGGCAATTTCCCACGTCAATCAATCCAAGCCTTTCGATTCGATCTCTTCCTAATTTCCATGTCCCGCATCCATGGGATCATCAGACGAGATAAA
The DNA here is from genome assembly GCA_003313825.1 of Sarcodon aspratus. Taxonomy (NCBI): domain Eukaryota; kingdom Fungi; phylum Basidiomycota; class Agaricomycetes; order Thelephorales; family Thelephoraceae; genus Sarcodon; species Sarcodon aspratus. The sequence goes on along the minus strand of QLOR01002094.1, from coordinate 1,987 downwards.
AAGACGAAAGCAAATGTTCATAACTTTATCCACGCCGCATGGGCCGCTTCTATGTGTATAATTCAACCTAACTATTCGTAATGATATCGTAGGTTTCGAGGGCCGCCCAAGACAATAGAGTTGGCGTGATATTCTAATCGTAACTGGAACCATGTGCGTTATCTGTTTCAATATACTAGGACGTAGCTATCACAGTTCAGCGATTTAAGCCAGCGTTGAACGAGATGATCTTCGCAAGTCGCTGTACTGGGGATTTTGCATGTACTACAACTTGAATAGTACAAGTGCAAAATGAGATATGAGGAATCCTAGTAGCTGTATACAATTACCGGCACCAATAGGAAACAACCCGGTCATAAGTTAGTCCGAATTGAATGATCCCCAACGAAGCAAACAGCGGATCTTGGTGCTACATTCACTGTATTGCAATCTCGCGGCACGAGCTTCATGCGGCGTCACCTTTCAAGAGTTGCCCCCACTGGCAAGACTCCTTTCTAATTTTGTCTCTCAGTCTCTTGTCTGCTCCGTCTTTTCTGACCAAGAAATTATATGTGACAACTACTTCCGTATTCATCCCACTCCAGATCAAGGACTTTTTTTTTATAACATTGTTTCTGCAGGACTCGATGTAGTAGCCTTGCTGACGATTTCGGTAGTACTTCAGAATATTCTCCAAGGAACTTTGGGTATTCCCATCTACACATTGCGGCACGCTCACAGCTCAATCAACTCTGCAATGATCTCCCGGTTGTGTTATATGGATTGGGGAACGAGGATGTGCGTTTCATTTATAGTACATGGAAAGGTTGATGGCAACAATGTCGCAGTTCTTCTATACAAATTCTTATTGACTCTGGCCCTCGAAATGGACCATACTCTCAATCCAGATCCCCTCAAAGAGTATCTCATATGGCACGTGCCCCGTGAATTCCGAGTTGAGATGATGAGTGAGTATGGTGGACGCTCGATAACAGGTGCAGGTGACTCATAACTTCTCCACCAGCCACTGTACTGCTTATTGCCTTGCATTTCGGCACACTAGTTCAGCGTCTATGCACTTTATATATCATGCGGCCTCCTTCGTCTCGTCGACTGCCTTGCTAATCAACGATGGCGAACTCTGTTTCGACTCACGAATCGTCAGTGCGATCTGAAAGCTCAATGGAAAAACTAAAAACGGTCGAACAAATCATATACCCACCCGCTCGAAGTACTCTCAGATCGATAACCTTGATTGCCTCATGTTCCGGAGCAACAATCGTAACCGTGAGTCCTCGTACATGCTCGTAAATCTCGTCCAAATCTTGACCATGTCAACAGGCTGCTAGCAATACCTCCGCAGCCATCGCGTTGCCGTCTGTTGGAAATTATTTTAGAACCAGAGAAGATCAGCTTCAATGGATGGTTTCTGCCTTCTCATTGAGCTCTGGGTGTCTGTTGTTATTCTTTGGCAGGTTGGCAGATCTTTACGGTAGAAAGAAGGCATTCCTACTTGGCAGCTTCATTCAAGCATCGTTTGTTTTAGGGTGCGGATTTGCCAAAAGTAATATGTACAGTTGATTGATCCTGGCAGAACGCTGAATTGTCCAACTCCATAGATCAAATAACGATCGATGTCTTGCGAGCCATGCAAGGATCGGGTGCCGCAGCTACTGTTCCTGCATGTGTGAGTCGCTGGTAATCATCCTCGTACCTCGACTGATCCTTTAACTTGGCGCAGTTGGGCATCTTGGCTCATTCATTTCCACCATCTAGAATGCGATCTGTCGCATTCGCCACATTCGCTGCTGGCGCTCCTTTAGGCGCAGCACTCGGCAATATATTCGGCTCCTTGCTGACTCAGCTCTCCGAGTTCGTTTAAATTCATCCGTTCTGCATGTCACTTATTTATTCGATATTAGCCCGAGATGGCGTTCGTCTCAAGGTTATCGACGATTAGAACACTAGATAGATGATAAATAACTCAGTGTATTTAGGAAACACTACA
>QLOR01002081.1:460-71656 GCA_003313825.1 Sarcodon aspratus | reverse complement strand
AATCGGATATATATTTGTCACACTTTCAACTATCTTGTCTGCTGCATGGGCACATCGTCTTCTGGCCATGGAATAAGTATTGGAGTATGATAAACTGTACATTAGGATCATGTGTGAATTTTTTCGGAGCGTTTTGATAAAGTTTTGAATGAGCCGAGTCCATTTTCCGTAGAAATCAATGATACCTGATCCCGGTAACCAATTCGCATTATGTTCCTACCACAGGATGCCTTAGCTAAAAAAGAATTACATAGTACAGACCTATCTAGCCAGATTCCGTAGAATTCCGGTACAGAAAAGCGTCAACTTAAAATCATAAAATTCATTTTCAACTACTAGAGTCATTTTCAATACCTCGTGACACCATAGTATCTTCGACGTCGAGGGAATAGTGTACTGCGATCATATTTCACTGCCAGGGCTCGGTTCGGACATATTTATAGACCCATTCGTATTGCATTTGGATGAAGAGTAAACGCATATACTAATGGAGGCCTCCGTGAGATTGGTGGGAACGTAACCCAGAGAAGAAGAAAAATCTAGAATTTACATTTTGTACCAAACAAAAAAATACATCAAATGGGACATCGACCTACTCTCCGGTCCGTGACAAATCGAATCAAACCACGGTGTTGAGCATGTCTTGGACTCGTTTAGCTTTGGTGTCTGTTAGCAGAATCCTAGGATAATAATATTCGTTTAATTGTGGGATGGGAAGCGCTGATAGTAGACGTACTTGACGCGGTCATGAAATTCTTTAGAAATTGCGCAGAAATGATATGCACTGCGTGTGGTGGTCATCAAATTGCTCGATTCATGGCCTACAACACATCCGTCTTCTAGCATATATTTCATTGATATAACCCTTGTTGATATTAATCAACATTCAAACTGGAACTAAGTAGGCTAGCGACGCTTACCGACTAAAGTCAGCTTGCAACGCCTCGAGGGTTGTGGCGGACTCGACGAGGTATCCATTGCGTAACCACGCATCCATGGTTTTGCGAAGGTATCTGTCTCCGCGAGTGACCTGGGCACGAGGCGAGAATTTCTCGACAACAGTCATAGCTGCATAACAGACGACGATGTACACGGCAATGGCGAGGCAAATCAATTCGTGATCCATATTTGCAGGCAGGCAGGCAGAGAGGGTGGTCCAGAGGAGGTACTGCCAGTGGATAAGTGCGTAGTCATCAAAGATCTATTTATCAACGCCACGATGAAGGGTGCTGCCGAGGTGTGTATCTGTGTGTGTCAGTCGTCAAGCAATGGTACTGAGACGGCGAGCGAAAGTCACTTCTAGGCGTCGTGTCTTCGCCAACGCCTTAATTGAGTGGTTAGAAGTCCACGATGCATTTGATCGGTGTAGTAATAAGAGGTCCCAGTAGTAACTCACGCGGATATGAGTACATAGTCAGCCTCGTGTGCGTCGCTACTCCTTCACTGCTAGTCACCTGGAAGACTGCCATGTGCACAAGATACGAAGTACATTGTGATGGGGATCTTTTCTCTGCCAAAAACCATAACTCGCATAGCAACGTCTTACTACTCGTGTCTTCTGGAAATCTCAGGTTTGAGGATCCAATAATTAAATGGGCGTCTATTACATGAAACGCAACAGACTTAATGAGGGTCCCAAAATTAGCGCACAATGTCTACAAATCCGCCAAAAGTATCAAACGCTAAAATAAAACTCGTAAGAGCCTTGAATATATAAAAATTTGCAATACAAACCCGTAAGCATACTCGACTTCATCCACGCCAGCACCGGCGAATGGGCCCGATGACTCCCGTGGCATCGGTCCAAAGTCTGCGTCTTCGTCATCTTCTTGATCATCCCCGGCGTTGCTGTCCAAGTCAAATGGCAAGATAGGTCGGAGTCCTCCACCAGAGCTAGACCGGCGTGCCGCACCAGCAGGAGACTTCGTGAGAGCTGCCATCGTTTTGGGACTCATATGCTACAAAAATCACCAGATTTGTATCAACGGATATATTTAGCACATGACACGCCTTACCTCCCAGTTGTTCATGTTCTCGTTCGGACCATCCCGGTCTTCTCGACCTGGATCCAATCGAGCATCATCGCCGAGTTCTCCTATCGATTCGATACTCTCGCTGTCACTAATTCCATCTCCAATATCATGCCCAAATTCAGGAGCTTGAAGTCGATGCCAGGCGGTCTGTCTGTTGAAAAGTTGGCCATCGTGACTATCAGTAGACTGCTCATCCGACCACCCAAGATCCGAGAGGTACTCCTCGTACTCCTCTTCAAACGCTATATCTTCCGTAATGTACGGCAAAAAGATGCTTGGATCGGGCGCCTGAGCCCGCAACGGAGGGAATACATCCACTTCGACGACGTTGGGTGTTGCAACGGGACGAATGATCCCTGAGATCTCCGGGCCTGCTAGTTGTAAACCTTCTAGATGATGTGATATGCTCAGAGAACGATTGTGATGTGTCTTTTGACCATGAGTGGCGGAGGTCCCATAGCGTTTAGTATTGTCTATCACTCAGTCAGAGCGATACAATAGGATCAGGCAGCTTGTTCACACTCACAAAACTTGACGAGATGCCTCAAAGCTTGTTCTTGCGCCTGATATGACATGGATCAACGAGCGTTTCAAGCAGTGTCCAGCTAACACTAACCTGTGCTTCAGCAACGTCATCTACTTCGTTGCCTGTAAGCCATTCGTCCCTCAAGTCCGGACGACAATTCAGATAAATCGAGGTGATCACTTGCATGTTCGCTGGATATATAAAATTGAATATTATCTAATAGTCAAATATCGCGAAGTACTGACATTGTCTCCACTTCCGGCCGCAAAAGGGAACTTGACTTTTAACCAACTTTAATATGTGAAGTTGAAGCATAGGGTGCGAAACTTTGAGTATCCGTTTGAAGACGGCCTGTACAATCATAAAACGGTCAAACCAAATTCATAAATATTTGCACGAAAAATATTCACCGAGCTTTTGTACTGTACCATTATCCTAATTCTGTGTGACCGGTGCTTTGACAGTTTTTGCATGATTTTTGCAAAGTTAATTGTGGTGTAGAAATTTCTCCAGGAGAAATCTGTCAGCATATCAACCTCCTCGTCGAGCTTTTGTCCATTTGGTAGCGTGGTTGTCCGGACTACAGTTTGCCGTGGAGCCTTCAACATATTGTCTTCAGGACGCTCGGCTTTTACACTCGGCGCAAATTTGGCTTGGCAGAAGCGAAAGAAACTGCAAGTTCACATCAATTTCAATACAGGTTACTGATGAAAAATCTTGCATACTTGTTTTCCGGTATGTCGGATTTAGTTACCACAAGTACAGAAACATCTTGTAGTCCGAACATTTTGAGCATAAGCAAGAGGCAGTTAGAGTCAAGCAAATGTTGACCGAGATGATGGAACTTCATTACGTCTGTGCAAGGATTTACAATGAGTAGATAACGACAACCCATTAAGAGATAACGTACGAGAAACTTTGAACCACTTCAAGGCTAAGAGAATGATGGCTGATACCGCCTTGGATGTAATTTCACGATGTCTAATAACGTCTAGCTCGTCAAAAGTCGGTGGGGGACCCTGAGGGGGTTGTTGTTCGGCCGCTGAGGGGTAGTTGAGTTTGTTTCTCAGGCAAAGGTATAATACGCACGAGAAGGAACTCCGGGTGGAAAGCCGTTGGCGGACTGCGGCTGCTGTGAGCTAGATCCAGCAGAAACGGTCGCCAAAAGTAACTTCAGCAAAATTGTAACCCATCCAGGCAGAGAAGGTAAAATGGCGCTCTGAAGAAGCGTAAGATCGAATATTAGATTTGCCCACGATGCAAATACGCACGTAGATTTGTTCAACTCGCTTCAGTCGAAGAAGGTCTTCTTTCCTTTCCTTTGCCTTCCGTTTGTCACTACTAGTCTCGGCTTGCTTACAAGCTGTCTCCGCCTCTGTGATCTTGATACCTAGATTCACGACATCTGGCAGTGTCTCCGCAACCTCGTCCTGAATCACAACAGTCAGGAATTTATATGGCGGCACCTAGTGCACGGGGGCTTACAGTTTGTAGTGGATTGTTGTCAGACGGACCTTCTGATCCAGGCATGAACTCTAGACCACTCTCCACACTCATACACTCCTCTCTAGCGCGCCACATCTGCCATAGCGACAAGCTGACATACATATGTTTATTGTACAACTTGTCAGCTTCGTCAATAGCGAAGGGAACCAGCCTGCCGTCCTTGCTAAAGCGACTGCGGGAAAACGGAAATAGGAATGGCCTGGTCTGATCTGTTTGGTATTGCTGTTTCTTCGGCTTAGGTGACGGCGGTGGAGAAGGTGCTGGTGTGGCAGGCTGAGGACCTGGTCGGAAAGGCATATTTTGAGGTTGGTTTGGATGAAATGAATGCGGATGGGGTCCATGGGGAAGCCCTGACTGTGAATCAACCTCGTTGTGGTCATAATGGTGCCGCACTGGTATAGGTGAGAAGGCGTGTGCGAGCTTAGATGTCGGCACTTGAGATCGAGGAGGTGATGAAGATAAGTTTTCTAGAGGAGAGACGAATGTTGGATACTTGACAGACGTTTCTTGACGAAACAATTCTATATCGATAGGAGATGACTTGATGGAGACGGCTGTGTTAGTGTTAGCCAGCATGTCTTTGGGAAACACGTGTTAATATACCTTCATCGGGTACTGGAGGAAGCATAGCAAGTTCCCTGGCCAGTTTTTTAGCGCGGGCGAGTTCCCTAATCCCACCCCAGCACGCAAGGAGAGTTTTCCACAGCACCAGAAGAAGCTGTTCACAGTTTAAATCTACGTGCTTGTAGATGTGGCGCACTGAACATACCTTCTTCACTGGATAGTTTTTAGCACCTCTGTCACGGAGCCTGGAGACAACGCCGATAAGGTAGACCGGAAGATCAAGACTCACTGCAAAATGAATTAGTATTCTAACGCTGAGGATGCACGGGGCTCACTTAATTCGTCAGCAAAGTCATCATGACCTTTGAAAACTTCAATTATATGATACAGCATCCCCAGGTACACAGACAATTCAGTATTCACTTCTTCCAATAAATCAGCCTTCTCTTGTGCGGAGATTTGTGGATGGCCATGATCAGGAATAGAACTGTGATGGTTGAGTGAATTAACACGAGACACTTAAGAGCATTATGCAAACAAAACACACCATAATATATCATGTTTAGAGCAGGCGATTTTCATTGCCTCAATTATGTTAGAAAGACCATTCGCTGCTGTCACGACTTTACAGTTCTCGGTTATCCAACAGAGCTGGTACTCAGGTGATGTGGTTTCAGCGAATGTGCCTAGAAGGACGTGTTCACAACAAAGCGACTTGGTAAGCTACGGATCAGACAGACCTTGTAAAACGTAAAGGAGTCGACGCGCGTTGGTGAATCGGATCTCAGCATCACGGTGTTCCAATCCTTCGAGGAGTATTTCGACATAAGCCTTCCGTTGAGAATAAGAGCTTTTGATCCATTCTACATGACTTAAGCACATTCAAAGCTTGAGGATGCCATTGGGGCGCACCTCCAGAGAACGATCCCCGCCAAGCTTTGAGGTTTTCCTCAACTTGAGGCATTTCCACATATGAATAGAATTCATCGATCTCGTTGAACACAGTGTCCTCATCGTCATAAGTAAAGTCATAATAAGATTGCTATGTGAAGAATTATGACAAAGTGGGAGTACAGAGCTACGTGGAATTACCGTACCTTGGGTTTAGGAGCGGAGCCAACCACAGCCTTGAGCTGACCCAAAGTGATGGAGTCGAGCCCGCTATTAGAGGGGCTCAGCGGTTCCTGGGACTGCGGCCCAGTCGTCTGAGACGAAAACTGAGAGAATACCATGGATAAACGAAGCAAGCCTAGAAGAAGTGCTGCAAAGCAAGGAGGCTATCGCACAACAATCTATTTACTAATTTGGGGATGCAGACTTCATGAAATTCAGTTGACCGCGAATTGTCCGTAAAAAATGCATCAATTCGCAGATGGTACAATACGTACGTGGCACATAGCAATCATCACTAAGCCGCAGTGTGAAATGGCTTCAAGTTGCTGCAGCACCCGCAGCGTAAAGATGTGGCCACTCGGCACACACTGAGTCACGTGCGTTATGACTCGGACCATACGGCTTTTGAAAACCTGTTGCTTACAGACGACGCTCACAAAGGACCTCTTCTGTGGGTCTCCTTGTTTGCTTTTCCCCTGTTTCACTAACGCAGTGTCGACAACGGCGCTCATAGGAGAGGGAGCCCTTTTCCGCAACGTTCTCGAGTCGAAAAGCTGGACTACCGAGAGTCATCGTTTTCGTATCTCTCTTGATCTCTTCTTCTTCACTCGCAGAATCTAAAAGGCACGCCTTCGCTGTGCGTCAGCCAATCCCCCATTCTATCGTCTTCGCCTTCTCTGTTCTTTTTCCAACTGCATCTTCATCCCTTTTACGACCTTTATTACGACACACCCTCTTAACACCTCAAGGCATAGTCCAAAGAGGTTTCCTCCTTTTACAGCAGTCATCTTCACGGTTCTTCCGTGTTGTTGACGGCTAAGGCCATCGTCCCTCCTTTACAGATGCCAGTTCCTGTCCCAAGATACACTCGCCCACCTGCTCATCCTGTCACCAAGCCCCACCGCCACTCAGACCCTCCCCGTCCTACCTCCATCCTCCCTTCTTTCCATTTTGCCAACTCAACCGGCAACGACCACCTGAACTCGTGGAGAAATACTAAACCTCACCGTATTTGGGAAGACGACCCTATAGAGCATTTGGGTTTTTGTGACGGGTTGACAACCGCGGCCAACGCGCGCGTCATTAAAGGAGTTCGCGCGCAAGCGTGTCTTCCGCCCATCTCATCTATCGCTCGTCATTCTGCGGTGCACACCAATACCCATCGTCATAGTACAGGGGATATGGTGAGATTCATTCTAAACTATTACGTGGTTTCCTTGCTTATCATACTTATCGATAGGCATATGATGCTCCCTTGTCTTATTCTGAAGACGACCACGCGGATCTAATGCAGATTAGTCCCGTGGGAGATATCAACCTATATTCAATGGACTATGGAACATTTAGTCCTGTGTTCGAAGATCCTTCGCCGGAGCCTCATATCGAGTATGATCCTGCGTCAAGTCCAATTGGCCCTTTGACTCCGTTTGGTGACTTCATAGATCGCGCAATTGCCGGAAACCTCGAGTCATCCTACACAATGGGACAAGCAGACTTGATGCATCACTCTGCACAAGTATATGATTCCTACCAGGACTTTCGTTATAGTCCGTCGCACAGTCAGATGATCAACCTGCCCCAGAAGCAACCTTCTGTCCCTGACACAACTTCAGCTCAATCTGCCTCTGTAGACTACAAGAAGCTTGTGGAGCCCCTCTCAGAATGGTTGGCTTGTTATATCTGGACAGTTTGTACCACAGGAGCTGGTCTGCCTCATCCTTTCTTCCGACCGTCGTAAGTACTTGGCACAGATCATTCCAATATTTATATTAACAACTCCCCAGTTCCTACCCCCAGCGCCATCTGAAGGTACCTCCTGCATCTTTGGCGGCATCTATTCGTTCGCTACTGCTATCAACATTGTTGCAGCCTTCGGCAATTTTTTTGTCGCTTTGGTATGTTACGCGGTTGCCCGTCTTTCTTGGTCCAGTTGCTTTCGGTGTCGATTACGCAAATGAAACTCAGTTTCGATCAGACCTTCTAGGAGGAAATGAACACATGGCAGAGACACATGCACCGTTCAGGGTTTTTCTGCTAGGCTGTATGCTGGCGAACAAGTGGCTAGACGACCACACGTTCTCGAACAAGACCTGGTATGTCCTCTATGGAAATCTAACAGCCAATCCTTATTCTGTTTCATAGGCACACTATATCCAATGTTCCAGTCCGGTCTCTGAATCGCTTGGAATCTTTAGCGTTGGCTACCTTTCGTCATGATATCTCCGTATCTCCACAACAATGGTCGCAATGGTTGTCACATCTACTATCGCATCACTCCTCTCTTTCATCTCCGGCGTGCCATCAGCCTATCTCACGCCCTTCCACGAATCCTCATATCATCATCAAGAAGGCATTGGAAGAACTGCTACAGGCCACTATCATTAGCCTTCGTAGTTGTGATGACTCCCACGCTAATCCTTTACCTGAGCCAGTCTTTTTAGGTTTGGAGGAGCGCCGAAAGGAGAAATTAGAAAGGGATGAAGCGGCAGCGGAAGGCAACGTTGATGTTTTAGACATCGATTTGGACGAGGACGGTCCTCTGAGAGAGGAATATCTCCCGAAACGTCGTGTAAGCCGAAGTGATTCAGAACACGTCAGACAGGAATGTACATCCAAAGGCACGGCTCACACTCACCAGGCCACAGGATCGAAGCCCCAGATTACTGGAAGGAACCTCCCTCCCCCCGCAAAGTGGAGTCCTTCGGGAGATGAACCTATTTTGCGCGATAGGAACCGCATCAGCGGACAATATGTTGCTCCTCAAGCCCCACCTCTTTGCCCTCCCGCCATGATTACAAATTCCTTCTCAGACCATGGGTATCCGTGGGCGTTCGTTCCAGTGAAGCATGATGTTCAAATGGGGTATGTCTATGATACGTGTGCAGTTGGACCGAGTAGACTCCCATACGATTATGGATATCCTTATGGTCTCCCTCATACAAGATCCCAGTCTCTTCAATATCAAGAGAACGTGCAGCCCCGTCTTCACTCTCGCTCGCACTCTCAGATGCCTATGGGATATGGTTACAGCAACTTTTCTTCGCAGGAGAACAAAGTTGGACTGCAACCTTACGTTCCTGAGCAATTCGGATACTACGGACATCCATTCATGGAAGACTCGACCTTGAATCATTCACAGTTTCCCTTGAGGGTGTAAATCTTGTGTCTGCTACCGGTCATCGGTCGCAGTCTGATTTTCAAGTACGAGTCACGCCTAACTTTCAGTAATACGACCGTGTTCAACTACCTTGCACTCCCGATGTGCTCTGTAGTTCGATTGTCATTCCCTTAACTCGCGCCCTTGTGTATGCATTCCATCTCATCTAGAACAATATTCTCATTCTTCGCTGCTGTTCCACCATCCGGTCCACCATTCACCTATTGTTCGACGATATATCCATTTGTCTATATGCACTGCAGCTGGCCCTTTCTTCATTCATGAAAATCTGTTACGCACCAACCGTCATATTTATTCCGCCTGGTCTTTTCTCCCCTGTCACCTGACCCGACCCAATACTTGTCTACCATATCAACTCAGGACCCAGTGCTCCATAGGGAGGGGAGAATTGTAGAACTCTCGGTATCCAGACCAGAATGGTCAGTGGCAATTTGTGCTGTACTATACTTACCTGGACATCTTATCTTTTCAACGCTCATGCGTCGAGATTACGCATATACTGTCAAACCGTTTTCTACTATCTCCGTTAATTTCCCCCCATTGTAAATGCTGTTTCGTTTCTCGCGTTGAGTTTACACTTTTGTTTTCTTTTGCCTCTCATCTTCCTCTGTGGTTTTGTTGGAGGCCCCAAAGATCATATATTTTACCAGACTTCACAGCCTTCTTTTCCCGTATCGCCTCTTACTGTCGATAGCCCCGGCGTCATTCCTCACCTGTTCGCCACTTTCCCCCTGTCCCCTGTGTTAATCGTTCCGATCCTTGTCCTAGTGCCCTATGCATAGTACCGTATGATTTTTCAGTGCAATGCATTTGTGGTTTTGTTGTCATTCGTGAAACTTCTTTATTTCTGAACATTACATCTGCTCTACAGAAACAAACCTAATACTGAATGCGAGCGTAACTCTATAAGCATCTATTCCACACAGGTTACTTCGGCGATTACAGTCAGATGCGAACTACGATGAAAGGAACCTAGTAACAAATAAGCGACATTGATTACAGCCTTCAAGAAATAGATTTACCTCAACATCTTCTCCTTCTTCGTCCGATGCCATGATTTCAACGATAAAATACTTTACATGGGGCGGAATAGGTTTCTTGGTGACTTGCTCTACAAGCTTGCTAAATTTCAATGGCAACCTCTCCTCACTCTGGTATTGAGAAAAATTAACTCCAACGTTCCTGACAATATGAATCAAACGAACCTTTTTCTTGCCGATGAAGGAGCTCCATAGCATACTGACACCTTCAGAAACCATGCTGATATCTAGTTTATGCTCTCTCGAGAAATAGTCGACGATATCTTTGAGCGTAGGGTCATTCTTGAATTCGAAGCGATCCCATATTGTCCATTCTGTGGTCCCGTATTTGCTCTTAGCCGCTGCGATGGGCTCCGAGAAGCCGAAGAACGGTAAAGCAAGGTTAACGAAGCCATTCTTGTAATCTTCCAGCTTGTTCTTGCCGTCAATCAGCTAAGAAGTGTCAAATGTCTTTTTGATTTTGCGATAGCAGTAGATCGCGTACCTTGTACAGTTCTAAACATACCAACCCAGTCACAAGCGATGTGGTAGTGGCAATCGCAGGGATGATCTTGCCTGCAATCTGTTTCGTCGTATGCCGATCAGCAGGGGTGATCGTATAGTTCATGGCACGCAAATTGGATGCGGCGGTAATGAAGTCAATATGGTGGTTTGTGTCGTCATCCTTTTCGAATTCGACAGGGTTTAGACGATATCCGGCAAGAGACGAGGGGGCAGGAAGCTTATTAACGATATCAGAAACCTCTTCGCCACCTGAATAACTTGTTAGGAATTCGAACTCGTAGAAAATCATATTATTGACCTGTGCCGGTTTCGGCTGCGGCGTCATTCTCGTTTATTTGAACTTTCACACCACTTCTTGGAGTAAATTCGGGCACGATGACTTCATCAGCAACTTTCTTATAGATCGATTCATCTGTCACCCCACGCAAGCCATAGTTGAAAGCATGCAAGTTTGCAGCGGCGACGATGAATTGGAGATGAGTTGGCTGAAGGAAGCATTCAGTTACTAGCTGTCCTTGAGCGATAAAGGCTTACATCGCTCGAATCGAAGGTTAAAGGGTCTGGGGCACGTTTCGGTCCACTCCAGAACGGCTGTCCAGAACTTGTCACTGAATCCTTGGGCAGACTGAAGAGGAGTTGACGGATGGCATTGTTATACTTCTCCTCGAACTGCAGTCTGGCCCACACTATGCATTCTTCGAACGTTAGGGGTTTGTTTGTGACCAGGAAAGACAATATCTGGTCTATCTGTTCATGCTGCTGTCCAGAGTACTTGAGCGTACTATCCAAATAGTTGGGTTCCGATAGGTAAGAGTTTACGGCTTGAGGTGGCTTCACAAACAGGTTATCAAATTCTGTTCGGGCCCACTGTCCATAGAATTAGCAAACCCAGAGCAGGTACATCCCGGGCCACGTACCTCTATCGTGTGTGCAATGGCATTGGGGAAGTTTTTTACAGTACAGGACGGTGTTTCCTTTTCTGGGGGATCTTGCGACGACGAATACGACTCCGTTAGATAAGGAACGACTACTTGCGTATTGCCTTTTGTCCCGAGAGTTCCAGATTCCAAGAGAGGCTTTTCGTAGATAACACAACGCCTGTCCATGTACTGGCCTACCGGAACTGTCAGTAGAGCATACTTAACAAAGGGAAAATGAACGTACGAGCTTTGATGTTGTCCAGTGCATTAGTCACACCGTCAATTGCAGCAAAGAACTCCTCGGTATATACATCTGCAATGAAATAAGCACCCAAGCACCAAAGAAGTCTGAAAACCTACGTTCTGTGGTTTCCCCAACTGGTTCCTGTTTGCTCAAGATATGGCCCTTGAGGTCAGGATTCATATCCGCAACCGCAGCCGCCCCCACTTCAGCCTTGAAATGACCTAGATCCTTGGCCCTGAACAAGAATTGTCGATTCAGATTGCTCTTCTCAATTGTGTCCAAGTCGGTAACATGGATTATTCCATTTGGACCAGAAGCCAATCCCATCATACTCCAATTTTTCAACATCTCACACCCGATGGCACCGGAACCGACCAAGAACTGCCGATGGTTGCTGATTTTTTCCTGGAACTTCTTGCCGAACACAGCGATCTGACCATCATAACGAGAGCCAATTGGCTTACAATCTTCTTCTGCCGGGAGTGTTGTAGGAAGAGACTCTAGGGAATCAAAATAGAGATATTGCATGGCGGGATGGAACTTCGCAGAACATGCTTTCAGAACTTCCTGCGCTACGAACCCTCCAATAACTGCCACGATAGGAGATACATCTCCGGTTGATTGGAAGGCAAGCTCCGTGACGACTTTCTCATCTAGCTCTGGTTCCAATTTCTTCGCTAAGGAAATAACAGAGGCGGCATCGTCCGCGTTTCGGGGACGAGGGAAGCGGTGGTTTTGTGCATGGAATTCAGATAGAGCCTGGAAACCGGCATGAAGAGTGGCGGGACGATCGAATTTAGCGAAGTCAGTGATGAAAAATTCGGGCGATTTCAACGATTCACGAAGTGATTTCTGTCACCAAAGATAAATAGCGTTCCTAAAAGAAAAATATTGCACTCACGAATTCAAGAATTTTGGGCATTTTTACTTGTGTGAAGATACCGCCAGCTTTGTAATCGCCTAGATTTGATGTGTCTCCAATCGTGAAAGTATACGGCCCTTTGACAGCGATCTTTCGAGGTTCACAAGCGTTCAGTTCCATCATGCCTTGTACTTCTGCAAATGTGACGAAGTCGCCATCTTCAAGGCCATGTCGTGTCTCATCCAAACAAGTCACCAGTCCTTCTGCGTCCTATGAACTCGTGGATCAAGCTGAGGAAGTAAGGATAAATACGGTAGGAAGATACCTTTGCAACAGAAACGATCATTCCAGTGAGAGGCTGCTCTCCTGTAGGATCGACCACAGTAAACTTTGGACCAAAGTCGTTGAATACGGATCTTTTAAAATAGTCAACATAGCTTAGGTTGGGTAAAGCAATAATACATACCCGAAAAGCCCTCGTGTTTCGGCAGAGATGAAATGAACACCGTTTTCACGAGTCCAATCGTTGATTTCCAATTGTTTACTTAATGGAGCGCCACACAACACAACAACCTATAACTCAGGATTCAGCGTTATTGTGATCATACAAAGGTGATTATTACACACCTGAAAACCTTTGATCAAGGCAGGCGATAGTTCCTGTCCGGGAGGGCTTTGAAGCACTCGAACAGGAACATACGCGTTTAGTTCAGCCAGTCGTGCAACAGTAGCCTCCGCTCGTGGTTTCCCGATGTCGCTTTCACGAAGGAAGAACTGAGAAGGATTGAGTTGCTTACAAACCCGACGTAGTAATTACAGACCTGGGTACTAAGATCCTGCACTTTTACAGGTTCAGGGTCGTAGATTGTAACAGATTTAACACCGGCAAGGACGATGTTCTTTGCTGTCGGGGAAATCAGTGAGAGAGCTCATGACGATCGAAGGTAGAAAACGCACCGATCTCTACTCCCAATCCATTGAGGCCAACGATCAAAGCATTTGACGCGGCCATTCGTTTCATTGCTGGTTTATTGTGAGTATACTGGATAGTCTGGATAGTAGGCTGGCGAACCTTCATGACCTAGGACGTATCTGAAGGGCGTATGAGCATCTTCAGCGCAAACAACGATACCTTGCCACTCACAATTGACGAGAGTACAGGCCTTCATCGATAGCAGCTTCGTCTACGTCCATTGAAGAAGAAAGATTCGCTGAAGTCATGAATTACGGGCAGAAGGTTTACTAGATGGTGGTAATGATACAAAGCCTTGTGAGCGGCCCAATTGAAGTCACAGCTGTGCGCCTGATATCTAATTCTGGCATACTACACGTATGTGCTGCTACTAGGGTTACCACTACTACACAACTACCATTATTGGGAGATTCTATTCAAATAAGCCTCCCAACCCTCCTTCTGATATCTCTCTGCGTTTGACCTTACAGTATCTATCTCGAGCTGACCGCCTTTACCGTATATCCCTCTTCCGACGATGATCAAGTCACACGCTGATTCTGTGATGACTTCTTTTGGAGTCCTGTACTGTTGACCCATCCCATCTCCTCGCGATTCTAGTCCAACACCAGGAGTTAGGATCAAGAAATCAGGGATATTCGACCCTGCGTATTCCATCGCAATATCGTCCATCCGCCGTTGAGCAATAAACCCTATGACGAAATCGCGATTCTCCAACGCTATTCGCACTGATTCTTTTGTATATTGGCCTACGGCGAGACTGCCGACCGAGCTCATCTCTGCAAGCAGCAATAACCCTCGACCGAGAGGTAGACCGACCGATGCTAGCCCCGCCACTATAGAAGGGCCAGGAACTGTATGTGCGTTCGTTATATGAGCCCAGCTCGCGATCTTGTGCACACCACTCGAGTATTGCAGCGTGACTGTGTTTCCTGTCAAGACAGTGATTGTTCGCTGCTGTGCGACCGTTTATTATTGATGCACGAACCGATGTCTGCAAACTTCCTATCCTCAAAAATGAGAAAGTCGTGCTTGACGCTCAGCGCTTGTAGATCACTGATAACAGAAGCGTCGAAATCTTCGAGAACGTCTATGTGCGTCTTGAGTGATAACAATGAGCCAATATCATGCGAGGCTTTGAACAGCTGTTGCCTTTATGAGAGACGTGTAGGGACCAACAACGTCGATGATGGCCAGAAAGTTGTCCTTCTTAGTTACATCGACACTAACACATAGGTTAGATTTTTTCCGTTCCATAATCTCCAACAACCGTTTTGCAGATGGATTAGAAATATTCTTCGCGCGCTGGGCGTACGTTTGCAGCGAAGGAGTAGCCATAGTAGCTCAGGATCGAAGATAGTTGAAAGATACAACTTTTTGCCAATTCGGGAGCTCAGCATTTGCTCTATGTCAGATCCCGTCAACAACGTTCACGCTCGCGACGACGCTGCCGATATCGAACAAAGAGTACAACGGTCACCGAAAAGAAGGCGGGTTGACTCTGAACCGCCAGTCATAGAATCCTCCAAAGTCGAGGAAAGAAAAATACCACTTCTCCCACCCAGTCATGCTTTACTGGGAGTTTCAACCCTTGGAGAGTCAAGTCCAGATGGCACAAGGCAGATCATGGAGACCGACGTTGGTATTTCTGCGTACATTGGACGAGATGTTCCAAAGATCGAGGGTATAATCAAACAGAGGTAATTAACGGATATTCTATTTCTTTCGTTTGATTGATCAAAACACAGGTTCACAGATTTTCTTGTGTTTGAAGTAGACCAGAATGATCGGGTGATACATCTCAAATCTCTCGACAGTCCAGAACCATCGAAGGATGCGAACGTATCTCAAGAACAAACGGCGCCAGACGAACCGGCGGACTCTACAATGGTTCCCACTGGATCGAGTTCGAGCGCAGATAATTCAGCCTTACATAGTTCACATCCTGCCAATGATTCTGATATCCAAGCCGCTGGAGATAATGTCAAGCCTGACAACGAGGGGCCATGGCCGGAACGGTTCACGACAGCACTTTCCGCTTATCTTTCTCCACCATTGATCGAAGGGCTAAAGCAGATGTATTTGGAAGGCCCCGACCCCCCATTTGTGAGTGATTCTGGTTGGGAAGGTCGTCAAACAAGAGAGCAGGAACATGATGGGACTGAAATTAAGGAACAAGTCCAGGATCTGGATAAAGGGAAACGAGGAAGGGGTCGTCGTGGACGTGGAGGTAGAGGTACCCGAGGAGCTCGGAATGGTCGAACGGCGGATACCAGGAAGGTTGTGTCTGAGGTCCGTTGCATCTTCCTAATACATGAGCACCATAATTCAATCCACCTTATACGTTCTATAGCCTATTTCGTCGAAAACCGTGAGGACAGAGCTGCACAAAGCAGTTCGAGGGCTTTTCAAAGGAAAACTAGACAGTGAAACAGACACCACTGAGCCTGCAGATGAAGATGGGTCTCGAATTGCCATAAGATGGGCTGCAGGTGGAGGGGGAAAAGGAGGGCATCGTGGTGAGCGTTATTCCTCACCTAATAGGTAAACCCCAACTCAAAACTACTTCAGAAAGCAGAGGGAACCGTCCTTCGCGGGGGAATTTTCCTCCTTTTATTCACTTCACGCTACAAAAAACGAATCGAGACACACAAGATGCACTATCATATCTCTCGCGAGTTCTGCATGTCAACGCTAGAGAACTTTCTGTTGCTGGAACGAAAGATAAACGCGGAGTTACTGTGCAGCGTGTATCGCTCAAACGTGGAAATCGGACCGTAGAAAACATTTGGAGAGCTGCTAACGGATTAAGTGGACGAAAATCGTTAGATGATGTTCTGAAGCGACGTGGGGATCACGGTGTTAGGATTGCTGATCTCAACTACAGAAAAGTTGGTCTCGAGTTGGGTATGCTGAAAGGAAACGCCTTTGTCATAACATTACGGTAAGCAACAACCCTCTTGATATACATCTGATGTTCATATCACTTTCTTACTAGTAATGTTCAAGTTGACTCCACAGACACCTTGGAGAGAGCGATGAACACCATAAAAAATAAAGGCTTTATTAATTATTACGGTGGGGTTTAAATATTTGTACTATCATCGTTACTCTCTTACAAGGCTACAGGAATGCAGAGATTTGGCACAGCTTACATACCGACACACTCGATCGGTTTGGCTCTCTTACAGTCTGACTGGCATAAGGCAATATCCCTCATCTTACAACCCAGGCATGGCGAACATCCTGACGTAGCTGCCGCTAGGAAAGCTTGGCTTGATGACGGAGATCTGGACAGGGCACTAGAGCTGATGCCAAGACGCGTGGTTGCTGAAAGAGCAATTCTTGAAAGCTACAAAAAACAAAAAGGAGAGACGAGGAATGCAATGGGTGCACTTTCGACTGTACTTTTCACAATTTCTAATGTTACTTCTCACTTGACCGATTTTCGTTTATAGATCCCCAGGAACCTCCGACTAATGTACGTGCATGCTTATCAATCATATGTATGGAACGCAATCGTGTCGGAGCGAATCACTATGTACGGAGCGGAGAAGCCTGCTGTCGGGGATTTGGTCTTCGACGCTGAGACAACGAGCAAGATCAAAGAGAACGTGGATGGGGACTTGGCAGATGAAGCTTCGGACGATGCCTTGGACGATGCAGGTACGTCTCCTCTAGATATTTTGCTAAAGAAATATGAAACCGGTCACAGATGATCCATTACAAACAACGTCTTCGAGAGGTCATCGGAAAGCCTGGGTACCCCCGAAAGTAAAGATTCTAACAGCTGAAGACGTCGACAAGTACTCCATCTTCGACGTGATTATGCCTCTACCTGGGATAGATGTAGCTTTCCCTGGTGATTCGCTGGGGGAGCGCTACAAAGAATTCCTAAGAGCAGATGGGCTGGACCCAGATAATTTCGTGAGAAAACAAAAGTACGTTCAAGCGTAATAATCACTTGCCCTCTTCCTCCAACGAGAACTTTCAGGGAATACTGCCTAGGCGGATCTTATCGCCATATTCTTCACCTTCCAAAAGAACTTTCATGGTCAGTCTTACGCTACACAGACCCTGATGTTCCACTGGCCCAAGCAGACGAGGACAAACTCCTTGGGTTTGACGCTCCTGTCGTGGTGGACGACGGCAAGTTCATGGCTTTACAAATTGAGCTTATACTCGGCACCGCTGCCTATGCCACGATGGCCCTGAGGGAGGTCACAAAGACCGAGACCAGTTCACATTTTCAATCTGCTTTGACCCTTGCTTCGGAAGACCAGAAATATAAAAGTACGGTAGATGCCGGCAAGGATACAATGGATGTGGAAGACGATGTATTGGCGTAATGAATGGCATATTCAGTGCAATAATCATGAGCCAGAGATCCCGTGCAAGATAATTATAACTTGAGTGAAAATCTGTGCATTTCAGGAAAGCGCCATCTTTAGTCCTCTGTTTTATAAAGTACAACGGCATTCGCTGGTCGCACTGCCGTCTCGGATATCCAACGATGCTGAGCGTCGAACGCGTCGTTTTCCTGTCTCTTTTGCTGGACCTTTTCGCGTTTACCATCCCGCTGCCTCTTTTCCCCCGAATCATCGAATGGTACACAGTTGTGAGTTGGCAAAGAAATATGGATATCATGTTGTTGTTTTTTTACCAGTATCTGTAACTTTTTGACAGAGGGAATCGTCAAGCCTGGACAGCTTCTTGTCCCGTACCTTACAGTTCGTTTCTCAAATCCGAAGTTTCCTCTTGAAGACTTCAACAACAGCACGTAATAATCCACAAAAATGGGATATCGTATTACTCGGTGAATCTTAGCACAATCCTCTTCTTCTTCCCCCCTTGTGTTCTCCCCAGATTGTTAACAGATGTATCTTATTAGGAGGTCTCATGGGTTCTCTCTTCTCGTGAGTTTTATACTTCAAGTAACGACATCTCCATCGTGAAAGATCATACATACTCATTGCAACGTGTATGTACTACATCATCAGTGCCCTCCAATTCATCACCTCCCCCTACATCGGCTCCCTATCCGATAAACACGGTCGAAAACGCATACTCCTGCTCACAATGATCGGCAACATCCTCTCCGCACTCGTCTGGATCCAATCCACCTCGTTCGCGTCTTACGTCCTGTCCCGGGTCATCGGAGGGCTGAGCGAAGGAAACGTGCAACTGGCTATTGCCATAATCTCGGACGTATCTTCCCCGGCCGATCGGAGCAGATCCTTGGCTGCAGTAGGCATCGCGTTCGCTATTTGCTTCTGCGTGGGTCCTCCTGTAGGAGCCTACTTTGCGTCTAGACCGTTCCCTCCCAATATCGTCACGGGAGTGGAATTGAATATTTATGCGACGCCGGCTGCGCTGACACTTGTTCTTCTCCTCGTCGAGACGGCTTTTCTCGCGGTTGCTCTCCCGGAAACTAGACACAAAACCAGCACGGCGGCGACGGCGGCCACGGGTGCCGAACAAAAGCCCACCACCACCACCAAGACGGAAGAACCATCATCGACAACGACTAAAGGGCGATCATCATCACTCACATTACGAGGACGATCCGTGGAAAGCAGGATCAAAATACTGCGCCTATTGTCTACATACCATTTCCTATTCCTTGGCATTTTCTCAGGCGTAGAATTCACTCTCACGTTCCTGACATTTGATTGTGAGTTTTTTATTATTATTCAACACTCGCGCCCACTTGTAATTTTTCCATCTGGGACCAAATGAGGGGCTAAATACATTTTCCTCCCCCACAGTATTCGACTGGAACAATAAACAGAATGGAGCTCTGATCGGTTCCATCGGGATAATAAGCGCTTTATTACAAGGCGGATACGTCCGCCGTGCGACCCCAAAAGTAGGGGAAGGCATCATGGCCCGACGAGGTGTACGGAGCTGCGCCCTGGGCCTCATCCTCCTCGCCATCGTGCCACAGCTCATCGTCTCCAGCCACCCGACTTTTGCTGTCAGGTTCCTGTGGGCTGCTGCAGTCTGTATGGCCTATACCTCGGCAACGGTGGTCACCTCGTTGACTTCATATGCGTCCTTGCAGTGCGATGATTCTATGGACAGGGACACTGGGAAACCAATTGTCGAACACCCGGATCTTGTGAAAGGCAAGGCTCTTGGCAAGTTCCGTTCACGAGGCCAACTTGGGCGAGCGCTAGGACCTTTAATAGGTATGGGGCCCGTTCTTGACATCTTTGTAATGAATGCTGACTTGGCACTATCTAATAGCATGCGCATCATATTGGACTTTCGGGCCAACACCTACATACTTTGCAAGTGCAATCACAATGCTGCTTTTATCGATTGGCATGGGCAGCTGCTCCATCGATCCAACGTAACGAGTAATAGATGATTTTTGCTTCTCTTCCGTGTACCCTACGAAACTTAAAACCACTACTTATCCAGTAAATAATAATATACAACAACGTAGAAGGAATAGAAAACTGTCGGTGTGTGTGTGTATTAATTAGCGAGACCAAGACACGAAATAGTTGTTCGAGTGTACCAAGAAACTCGACGGGTATTATGACCTTATCTGTCCCTGAATATGGATGCGAGTAACGTTGACTAATGGGTGTGTATATACGACAACGAAAGCCAGCAACATGTTGGGCGTATATCATGAAGCCCAAGCTGTTGACGACGACGATCCATCTTCTGAGAGTAGACCGTCCGACGAAGAGACAGATGAAGAGTTACCAGACCTTCTTCCTGTCCGTGCCGATGCTGGGAATGGTGCAAGATCTAGGACGTCGAGATCTTCATCAGGCTGGTCCTTGTCTGGCAACAGCGGAGAGGTTGGAGTATCACTATGGAAATGAGATGAGAATCCCGCCTCGACGTCCCTTGCGGGAGTAAAGATCGCGGGTAGGAAATACAAGACGCCCCGAGGCTGACGTGAGCGTCGAGGATGATGATGGGAATGACGTGAGTTGGAATGATCTCGCAATCCAAACAGAGACCATATCCAGGATCTCGTTCTACGTAGTGTCTTGGTAACACCATAACTCGGGAGGACGTCCCCCAGAGAGGACATTTCCGACGAAGCCGGTGAACTTGAACGAACGTCCAACTCCACTGGAAGTAGAGGAAGGTGGTTGGTGGAAGAAGGTGAATCAAGAGGGGAATTCGACTGGGAAGGTGATGCAGACGCTGGTAAAGTAAACCATCCCAAATCAAGATGCCATCTTCCATTTCGTCTAGTCCATCGAGGCATGACCACTTCGTATCCACCGATCCTTCTACGCTGGTGACTTGGTATAGCCAGACGAGCAAGACCCAAGATGAGGATTACGAGTCCGACAACCATTAGAACCTTTCCCCACTTGCCCAAGAACCCGATGAAAGCCGCATCATCTGCGTGCCAACTGCTACCATAGAAATGAGAGAAGAAAGCATGAGGCGCTTCTGAAGGTTTTGCGTTTTTTCCATACAGAGATTTTGGTAAAATCCGGACATCACGGACGCTGCCGGGAGGCGGTGGATGCGATACGGTGTAGAGACCGTACTGTGCTGAGAGAAACATGGGACCTGTGGAGAACATGACGGTAGGGTAGTTGAGAATCCAGGAATGGTCAAAGGTAAGTAGATTGTGGATGGTTTGAGTCATGAATGGATGGCCCTTCTCTGCAAACATGAGATCGTTTGATACGCCGACAGGGATCGTCTTGGGGAGGATAACAGAGAAAACAAGGAGGGAGTCTAATGGGCGGAGACAGCCGACATCGAGGTCGAGATAAACACCGCCGTAATAGTGGAGCACGAAATAGCGAATGGCGTCAGCACGCTGAATAGGATATGTATATGCATCGAAAGTGGGGAGAAACCATTCATAATGTTCGGCGATGAATTCACGGGAGCTCGCGTCGGACCATAACATATATTCGCTGGGAGAGAGAGATTGGTCAAAAATGAAAAAAAAAAAAAAAAAGCTGACAAAAGATGAAGGCTCACTAATCAGGCATCATTTTTCGACAGGCTTCAGATATGTCTTTCCACTCTGGAGGGAGGACGTCGGTCTTCCAAGTCTGGTGGAGGATTCTGGGAATACGTTCTACTTTGCCGTGCTGGGTAGCGTTCCAGCGGGAAGTGTAATCTGGAACATCCAGCTCATCTTCGGACAAATAGGCAGCGTTGTCGATGGCGAGGTAGTAGGAGAAGGAGGAGAGAACGATGACGGTGCCGAGCAAAAAGGCAGCGAGGAGAGACAAATAGATGTGGAAGGTTCGTCTACGCATGGTGAGCGACTGGAACAAACCTGTGCGGTGTGATATTTCAATCGAGCGACGGTCACATCCGGTCACACCCGCGTCTAAAACTAAACAAGGTTTGTCCGGCAAGGGAATTACGTTGCCGCTTTATGACGACGCAGGCCGATACGAGTATTATTTCGCAGTGTCAGTAGCAGCATTGATAAGTTACTGCTAAATGGGTAACGACACGACGATGATGGCGATGATGAACAAGATGTCCATGATTTCGGATCGTTCAAAGTTCACGCCGGCGACCGAGAACGACGTCAGCGCTGATGACTCGCCGGCTTCGAGCCTGATATCCGGCGTAACCCTCACGTTGGTCGCAGCTGTAATCTAAACGTCTCCTCCACCGCGATTCTCAGCACCGCCAACGACTCGTGTATCGCCTGGTCCCCCCATATCTCTCCCATCTTCCCCAATGCTCCAATCCCAATCTCCCACTGCCGCCGACTCCAGTCCTGTCCCCGCCGCCGCCCTCGAGCATTCGCGTCCCGGCAATGCGGCTTACTAAGAAACGATTCCAACTTGGGCGTCGTAGATAAACTCGTTATCCTACGCAGCGTCGCCAGATACTCCACACAATCTGCCGCTGTCCAGGCTGAGAAGCTTTTTGACTGCTGCACAGCGTGAATCGACATCTTCTCCCCTTTCTGTCCAAACTCGATCACCTCTGGCCTATGGCGCTGCACCAGCTCCTTCAGCAAGATCGTAAAATGGTCCACCACCTGCAGATGGAGGTCATCCAGTGCATGAGACGGTATCCATTCCATGCTTAAATCCACATCGATTTCCATCCTCTCGGAGTTCACTGTGGCTCGCGCTGCGGTCACCCGTGCTAGCGCAGTCGTTCGGTCTGGGCGCACCGACTGCACATAATCATTGAATCTAGCCGATACCCCAGAGCCGAATATATGCTCTGCGATCACTCGACTAGACCAATTCCGTTTTGGTTCGAGCGTTTGGATGTCTGTGTTGTCAATTTGTCCAAATTAACCTTTTTGCGGATGAATGTTTTACTGTCAAGGATTTTTACCCACTCACAATCACTTTCGCCTCGAATACACAAGTTCACATCTCCGCTCAGTAGATATACGGGCTCGTGTCGAGTTTTCTGGAGGAATCTGCAGCAGTCTCTGATCTTGATGTCGTTTTCTGTATTCCTGTCCGGTTGCTTTCCACACAAGTGGTCAATAAATACACATATTTTTCCTTCATTGCTCGTGAATGGACTTACCGATTCGCCTGATCCAGCACCAATTAGCGTCTCTTCGCTGGCCTGTACTTTAAGAACCTTTACGTCCCTCGTTTCTTTCAATTTCTCTAGAATCCATCTCGAAGCCGCTCGAGCAGACCATGAGATACTCCGACGCGTCGTCTTTTGCCTTTTGTATGAAAAAAATCGAACCTTTCAATACCCATAACACAACACACACACGGACTCACCAATCCAGTTCAGATATAACAACCTGGGGTATCACAACTACCGCCGGCCACTCGATCCTCTCCACATCTTCCACAAATTTCTGAATAACCATCAAATGGGCCAAAAGCACATTCGTATCGACGACGATGTGTACGCTTGTGATAGCCCGAGCTGGTGGTGGTGGTGGTGGATCCACATGTGGGGAAGAAGAATAAAAACTATTATTATTATGATGATGATGATAATATCCATATCCGTGATCCGAATTCAAATCCGCGGACGATGTACCAATGATCTATGTAGAAAGACATGCTTGAGATACACATCTTTGAGGAGAGCGTACTATAGTGACTACTCACATCATCGTCCATGTCTATATCCATATCCATTGCTCAAAACTGATAGCTTCACCCCCTTCGAGACGTGTAGCGGTGTGGATCTAATGGGGAGCAAGTCAGTTGGCAGACGGAGATCTCACCTATCAGGTCTTATAGTATGTACGGCGTTGGATCAAAGCACAGTGGCCTAATGTTGCAAACAAAGCTATTGAGGTGTGTATAGCAAAGTGGCACACTGAGTGGTGACTTCCAGACCGCGTCCATTAGTTATCGCTTGGCACACATTCAAAACGTTGTTCACCGATCGGCCTAGAATTCTCAAAGCAAACCTTTGTTACAGTCTTTCGTTGCTTCAACAAGTCAAGAAGAAATCCTTTGTCTTTGCTTCCAAAAATGATATGTATATTATTGTGGAATTTGTGCTGAGGTACATACACTTGCGCGTTATGGTGATAAGAATGTAGGATGCAAAAAAAGTTCAAAACTTCTATGATGGCGCTTCAAGGCGATACTTCCAACTTCTTCATAGGCGGTTTCCCATCTTCGCTTTCGGACAGGTCATCTACCTTACGTTTTGTCCCACTAGTCTTCAACTCAGGTGAAGGTGACAATGATGTCCGTACTTTGTTATTCAGCACAGTCTTTGGTGGCGTTGACCGCAGCGATGGCACCTCAGGTGTCCCTGACCGACTCCTTCCCTCAATTTCATTACGCAAACGCGCAGCCAAGTTATTCGTAGACGATACTGCCTCAGCATGACATGTGGCGTGATATATCTGTATTACCATCGTATTCATTAGAATAGATCCGACATATGACCTTAGAGATAGGATACGCACCCTGTCGTCTTTCTTAACGGCGTTTTTCCACACCCACTCTTCATCATCTTCGAGGAACTCTGACTTCAACGACTCCTGACAGATAGGACACGAGATCGGCTTGGCCTCGTCGCCGGCGGGTACAACAACATAAAGTGCACGCAATTCTGCTTCACGTTTGGCGAGTTCTTCTGCAACAGCAGCCTTGCTGTTTAATTGACGCTCTCCCCGACCTTTGCCTTTAACGTCTGTGACATCATGGATCCAATCCTACAAATATTTTTGTCATTAAGCAGGCAATACGACTATAATAAAAGATAAACATACGTCAAGGGCAGTGAACCAGCTTCTGTTGTGTCCACGACCTATATTCTGATTTGCCTTGCGGTTTTGTCTGAAATGCATATCAAGGTGGTCTTCCATCCTCTTCTTGCCTGCAGCAGAATCATGGAAACGCATTCCGCACTGTTTACATTGAGACGGTAATCGACCATATAGCAAGGTGACGATCTCAGGTCGGTGCCTAAACGAACAATATCAGCATCAGCTTTAAGATTAGACATCAATCGGGCGCACTTTGAAATCTCAGAACTCGACAACCTGATCTTCTGTGACATGATAGTTCTCCTGTAGTCTCTAATACCTTCACGCAATGGATCAGAAGTTTGTGTCTCAGTCTGGGAATTGTTGCTCGGAGGGGTTGCAGTTGCAGGTACGACCCCAGCCTTCACGAGAGCGTTGAAAAGATTTGTAATGTTGTCAACAGGCAAACTAGAAGGCCCTGCTACTGAAGACACAGAAGAGACAGACTGCTGAGCATGCAAAGGAGGTACAACAGAGGAAGGCTTTGAATCAGCGTGAGGGTATGTGTAATGTGACTGCGAAGACGACGAGTAAGAAGCCTGGGGTGCAGGATAACTCGGCTGACTATGGGAATAAGTAGTTGGTGCAATGGCAGACGGGCCCACAGAACTTGGATTGATTGAATTGAATGGCTGAGGTGCAGGGACAGGTGCCGTGGATGTTGTACGACTCAAAGCGCGCAATTGCCCTAGTATTTGACGAAGTTCATCTGGCATAACACCGGCCTCTACCAGTTTGCGAAGCTGGGAAATTTCACATTGATCACCACGTATACACGAAGAGTAAGAAAACCACGTACCTGATACAACACAGAAAGCTGGGTACTAGACACAGTGTCGTACGGATTGGCTTGCAGCGCACGCTCCTTCTGACTAACAGTAAATTCTAGTTCGCTTAAAACTTGGGATTTCGAAACGGTCGCTTGATCTCCAGACTATCACTAAGTTAGCATATGTGGCCTGGAGATTGAATGAGAGCTTACCGATGCGCTTCCACTACCCCATATCCCTTGCTCAATTGCCAGTTGGGCAACCACGCCGAAAAGCTCTCGTCCATTAGGAGCACCAGTACGCCAAGTCAGTAGCATTTCTTCCATCTTGTTCCTAGTACTTTGATCTACCTGGCCATAGGTATCCAGAAACAAGGGAACAACCAGAGGACTGAAATTACGAGCATAAGGTTCAAAAACATTTTTGGAGACAGCATCAAGAAGATAGAACGCGGGCAATTTCATCCAAGGTGGAACCTGAGTTGACCAAATAAGGCAATGTTAGTCAGCTTTCCATGCATCAACAAATAAGGAGATATAAGATAAGCCGCCGAGCGCAGTGAACGCAACGACACGGCAGACTGGGTGTTCAACACCAACAGCAGATAGCCATTGAAGGCTACGTCGATGTTTCTTTGCTCAGGCTGAAGAATTACTGGTAGATACATGATGATATACAGTACGAAAACAGCAGCCAACTCCACCACGTAGGTCTCTCGAGAAGTGACACGATGAGTTACGGAACAGTGACTCACCCTACGAATATGGGACTCTATGCATTGAGCAACGATATCCGCCCATCTGGAATAATCCTGAGCAAGCATGGAAAGTGATTGAATGATGGGCCGCGAATTAACCGTAAGTTCTGTGAGACGGGATGCATAGTCACGCCGAAAAGCGTTTGGGTCGATGAAATATAGAGGCTGAGGCGGCGGCTGGGGATACTGATACTGAGGAGGAGTAGGGAGAGGGTGCTGATGGTATGGCTGAGGAGGAAATGGAGGCGCAACTTGACCGTAACGACTCTGAGGATAGACAGACATCGTGTTGGACTTATTGAAAGGTCCTCGAAGCTAGCTAACGGGTAGAGAGAAAGTTGCAAGTAGTTTTCTTTTCAGGTCGTCTCTCACAATAATCGGACGGACAACAGATAAAGATACACTCGGACGATGATGGCAGTTCAAGTTGAAAAGGACGGGCAAAAGCAAAAGCAAGTGGCTTGCCTTTCAAGGTCCGCTGTGGCCACACTCCGGATTGTGCCGTATTTGTATCTGTTTGTTCATAATATACAGCTAAGCCACCCTTCCTCATTTGGTGGGACAACAAATCCTTCAGAAGGTCGACAATTATCTAAGGCGAGTGGTATCCTCGTAACAAATCTCAAAGGTCATTCTGCTTTGTGCGGTTTGGTCGTATCTGGGTAGCGGGCTAATCGCAGATATCAGATGCGTGACGTCCTCAAGACCGAAGAACTTGATATTCCCGAAGGAGTCGACGTTACCGTCAAAGCACGTATCATCACCGTTAAAGGCCCTCGAGGGACACTCACCAAGAATGTCCGCCATATCGATATGGACATCCGGTTACTGAAGGGCAAAACCAGCAAGGTCACGCTCGCTGTTTGGCAAGGCGGCAGGAAGCATGTTGCATGTTTACGAACGATAAGGAGTCTTATCATCAACATGATTACTGGTGTTACCAAGGTATTTCTCAGGTGTTTTTTCTTTGTATTTTCAAGACGACGAAATATTTTTATGAACAGGGATTCCAATACAAAATGAGGGCGGTATATGCCCATTTCCCCATCAACTGCATCATTCAAGAAAACGGACGTGCGGTAGAAATCCGTAATTTCCTGGGGGAGAAGGTAAGGTTTATTCTTCGAGGACAAATAATTTCTAAATGGTCTTAGATCGTTCGAAATGTGAAAATGTTGGATGGTGTGACAGTAATTGAATCCAAGAACCAGAAAGACGAACTTATCTTGGAGGGAACTGATGTCCAGAATGTATCACAGTCTGGTGGGTTCAACTCGCAGAGCACTGTCTCTTATGGTTCTCAAAGTTTTCGAACAGCTGCTTCTATTCACGGAGTTTGTCGCGTGCGGAACAAGGATATCCGGAAATTCCTAGACGGCATTTACGTGTCTGAAAAGGGCACTATCGCAACAGATTGAGGGTTGTCTTTGGTAGCAGTAATCATACTATCTGTTTTGTCCCCAAGTTGCATGCGCCATGCCTTATTCATGCTTATGAAATGAGATAATGCAGATTTATGTATTATGGGATCAGCGGAATCTTGGTTCCTACTCGTTGTCTGTACGCTACATATTCGTCTCCGAAGAAACGCACAAGGTGTTTTTCCTCAACTACAGCAAGTCCTTTGAGTCGAGGTTCCCGACTAGATGAGCTGCACGCACCTTTTATTCGGGAATCGAAGAAACGCCACAATATCACGGCGAAAGCGATAAATGTAAGTGGGTTCTGCAGAACCAGTTGAGTACCCAAAGCCCAATAAAAAAAACCAGTATAGGAAGGGTGACGAAACCAACTGGGCACAAATTAGCTTTCAAAAATTTGCACAAGAGAATAGCCTTGCCTATATACGCCTCGTGTTACCAGAACATGGCCTTCCATCTTGTAGAGTGCGACAGAATGTGAGAAATTCGACGCTGCGTGAATCATGGCTATCGACCTCAAAGTTTGTCCGAATACAACGAGACATATCCCTAAGACAATTTAATATAAGCTGTGCTGCAGATCCGGTAATAACGAGCATACCAATGACAGAAACATAAGGGTATTCCTTCCAAGATGGTCTGAAGTAATTGGTGATTATGTACTCGATGATCGCAGTGCTATGGGCGATGTGATACAAGTTGCCATTCTCGAGAAGGAATGCTGTGCATTGAAAGTCAGACCTTAATATATGTAAGTTAAAGAGAAGCACGAACAATCTACGCTGCACTTGTCGCTGTTCCATCCTGCAGTTACCGCAAATTCACCCCAATGAAAAGTGGCCCACGACGCGATAAAGAATCCGAGTTGGTATGTGGACCACCACTGACCGAAACCTCCACGCAGAAAGGTCAGGAAACCTAGAGCAAAAACACAGCCCAACGAAAATGATATAATAGAGGCTGAAAGCGGTGTGTTTGGAATCCTTCCACGGGGTTGATGCGCGGAGCTCGTTGGGATAGTTCGCAGTGGATCAGCAATTCTGCTAGATTGTCTTTGCCTCAACTTGTTGTCAAAGTCGTCGGGGGCATCTTGACCAGTCGCCATGAAGGGTGGGTGAAGTTAGTAAGGTTCCATCGTTTTCGAAACAATAGAGGTAACTTTGTCCTTGTTAGACCTGAAAGGCTCCGCCTTCCTTTTTCGTCTTCTTCCAGATGAGTTCGTTGTCACCGTCGATTTGAGTCTGCCGTCCAGCTCAAGGATATGTTTGCGCACTTATGGAGAATACCAGCAAGGACAGGTATTCGAACCATTACCAGTGCATCAACACATGATCCTTCAAAGATTCGTAACATAGCTCTCGTGGCTCATATTGGTCTGTTCATCCATCTGCGCGCACTTTCAACATCTAATGTTCTCTTTAGACTCTGGGAAGACAACTTTGACAGAGTCTATCCTTCTGTCATCCAATTACTTGACTAATGCAGGTTCTGTTGATACCGGCAGTACAACCACAGACTTCTTACCTGCAGAACGCGAACGCGGAATCACAATACAAGCTGCCAGCATCCCGGTAAAATGGAAAAACTGGACGTTCAACCTTGTGGACACGCCAGGTCATGCGGACTTTGGCATGGAAGTGGAAAGCGCGAGTCGAGTTGTCGATGGTGCTGTTGTATTGATTGATTCCGTAGAAGGTGTAGAGGCTCAAACAAAAGGGGTTTGGAGGCAGCTGGACAGGTAATGTGAGGCTCTTTGCTTCTACCCTATTTCTGATACATTGTGTCTAAGGTACAACGTCCCAACGAGAATAATGTTTCTCAACAAACTCGATCGACCAGGCGCATCATTTCGATCCTCTCTACAATCGCTATTGTCAAACCGATTACATCCAAAACCAATGGCACTCACCCTGCCTATAGCTTCATTCTCTCCCGCAGATTATTCTCGGGCTGAGCCTGGTATTGAAGGCCTAGTTGATCTAGTGAAGTGGGAAGTTTGGAGGTGGGAAAAGGACGGGGTAGCAACTCGCCATATACTTCCAAGGACTGAGCAAGATCTTTTTCGGACAGACATATTTCAAGAATCTCATCCCATCATTCCGCACCTCATACCTGCTAGAATGGCCTTGCTTGAAAATCTTTCTATGTTTTCGGAAGAATTGATGGAACAGCTCCTGGAGATGGATTCTTCGCCGTCACTATATCTTAGCATGAACTCTTCATTGATTCTTCCCCATCTTCGTAAAGCAACGCTTAACAATGACATTTTGCCCGTTCTGTGTGGTTCTGCGATGAAGAACATTGGGACAGAATTAGTGATGGATTATGTTGGTGAACTTCTCGCTAACCCTTCGGATGTTTCGACGGGGGATGAATCTTCTAACAAACTCCTCATGCTAGTCTGGAAGGTTAGTTGGGACAAGAGGAGAGGGTGGATGACCTTCGTCCGCGTGTATTCAGGTATGGATGGTGCACCCATGACTTGCTTTTGCCTTATTTAATTATCTAACATAGGGACCTTGAGTCGCCAAAGCACCATCTTTAACAAGACACGTAACCAACGCGAAAGGGTCTCAAAGCTCTTGCTTCTCTACGCATCCCGATCCGAGGAGGTGGACACATTATCATTTGGTTCTATTGGGGTCGTTCTCGGCCTGAAGCACACGCGTACAGGCGATACATTAGTATCAACTCATGAACCTGCCAAATCGTTCTCGTTGCGCGACATCATACCCCCGCCTGCGGTTATGTCTGCATCTGTCATTCCACTATCTCATGCTGATCTAGAACCAGTGCAAGAGGCACTTAACTCCCTGGTTCGTACCGACCCGTCTGTGCGGATTGAAACGCAAGAAGGACAAGTGCTCGTCCACGGTCTGGGAGCGTTGCACCTGGAAATTGTCGAAGGTCGTTTACGGGACGAATGGAATGCGCAATTTGAATTCGGCAAGCGACGAGTTACTTACAGAGAAGGCCTAGGTCCTGGGTTTCGGTCTGAACCAAATGATTTCGCAATGGAAATCGCGGGCAAATCAGTGACTGTTATTGTTCAACTTTCTATTCGACCTGTCCGAGAGGATGAGATGGGGGATCCTATTTGGGACGGTAACGTTGTAGTCGATAAGGCTGGTAAACCTCTCGGAACTCCGGAATCGTTTTCCGAAAACCAGGAGCCCATGGCGCATGTTGTGCGTGGCTTAGCAAACGCGCTTTCCAGTTCACCACATACATCTTTGGGTCATTCAAATATCCACATACAAGTCAAAGGATTTTCATACCCCGAACGATGGCCTTCGTCGCTTGCAAGTGCAACTGCGGTTATTCTGCGCCAACGTATCCGCGATGCGGGAATGGGACCACTTATGGAGCCTTACATACGATTCAAAATTTCCGTGAATGAAGACACACTGGGAAAGGTTGTAAAGGATCTTACAGAACATGGCGGGGAGGTGCTCGATCTAGCTTCAGGTCTCAGTGCTTCCGATCTAGATGGGGAAGATTCGGTCCCTTATTCACAAGATGATGTTTATATCCCGCCGGAGTGGATGTCTCCCTCATCTGGACCCAGTCGCTTGTCTGGACAGTCATCATCTATCAACCTTAAGAGATCAGTCAACGCCATTGCTCCACTAGCTAAGATGCTTGACTATTCAACTCGGTTGCGAGCGCTTTCGGGAGGTCAAGGCACTTTCGAAATGACAACTGCCGGTTTCAGACAGGTATCAGAAGCGAGGAAGGTGGAGATTCTAAAGGAAATTGGAAGGGCGTGATTTATTACTATTATAATTACACCGTAGCGTACAGCACTACAATAGTTCCTTTGTCTCATCCGCGTCCCCGAAGAGAATAGCGCCATCAAACTCGTCCTCGTCACCTGCTTCCATACGAGATTCGCCAGTGGTATTAAGCACTTGACTGAATAACATCAGTTCTCCATCGTCGTCGTCGTCGTCATTATGACCTTCCTCTTTGTCAGGCGGCGGATCATTAAACAAAGGCACTGGTGGTCTCCAGTTTCGGGGAGCAGGTGTAACACTTCGCCCCCTGTCATCATCAGGGAGAAAGAGAGGTGTCTGTTCCCTCGATTCTGTATTAGATATAACTGTAGGTGTAACGCTGGCCTCCCTTTGCGAAGTTTGCGGGAAGCTTGGAGCTACGGTAGTCGCTCGTATCGATGGCCACGGTTCGACAACTACGCAGAGGCATCGCCCAAAGATGTTGAACCCATTATATCGTAGCTGAAGTCCTGGTTTTGGCTCCCTTGTCTCTACCTGGGACTCAAGATCTGTCACTGATGCCTGCAAAGCTTGAGGTAATGTCGGCTCCTCGTCCTCGTCTTTGATAATGACGGGATCATCGGGCTGACTCATCTGTTCCGGTTCTTGGGAGCCTCCAAAGTCATCTTGCATCTCGAAATCATCGTCAGAAAAGCCTTCGGTCTCATCTTCCTCCATCTCCTGATATCCGCCCATTATCTGCCTGCGAGACCTTTGGGAACGGCGTGGAATTGCTGGAACAGAGACTTGGTCACTCGGTTCGTCTTCATCTACGTCGATGGCGTCGTCGTCTCCACGTGCCTTTGCCTTGCCTTTCCCTTTTGCCTTGCTCTTCTTCTTCCTGCTGCGACCGGTGTTATCCGGTATTCTCTGCCGCTTGCCCAGTTGGTTCGGGGCCTCTGCATGTGCTAATGGAGGTGGAACGGGCGGGGTAGGAAGAGTAACATAATTCCTGGTCTTTGCACGGGGAAACATTCCGTCAGGTTTTCGCATTCAACCCCCCAAAATACACATTTTACCTTGATTAAGATCGAGTGAGGCTCTGTCTTTCTGAAGAAAAAGGCAAATTGGTATGTGTCTGCGGGATCAACGTGAGCATATCATAGCCAACGCGTAAACGAACGTATCCATATACCTCCTCTATGCACATCAACGGTTCCTCTTTTCGCATTTGCAGGACCTCCAGGGCCAATGTGCGCATCAGCCTCGGCGCGTAGTTTAGGAATGATCCTGATTGTATATTGTTCAATACAATGGTCAGCGGCCCAGAGAACGTGGTAAGCTGCGATGAGCAACTGACAGTGGTCGCAAGTCAGCCAGGACGTATTGGAGGACTCTGTCCGTCATCCAGTTGACATGCCGTTCGTCGAGGTACACCTTGGGAGTCGAATACTTAGACAGGGGTTCATGAGAGGTAGACCAGGGTTTTTTACATAGAGCGGTAGCACGCTGTTTGCAGATACACGCAGGTAGTGAAGATTCTTTGTTGTGAAAGGGGACATTTAAATATTTCAGCTGCGCTTTTCAGAAGTTGCACTCGTGCAGCCTTGAACGACGCGTGACTCCGAGTGAGCACTAGCAGGTAGCGCAACGAGAGAAGAGGATAAAATGGCCCTTTGTTATTGGGATTTGCGGGGCGTAGAGAACAAGAGTTGTGAGAAACTATACATACTATTACAAACGAGATCGAGGGCTTTATCCATCATCTATCCATTGAATGCGATATCCTACTACAGTAAGGCATTAATAAATCGTTGTCCGTGCTTCAATCCGGAGCAATCCCAAATCCCTACCAATCTCCGCACTGGCGAAGCTGTAACTATCTAGAACCGACTCTTCTCTAGTAGCTTGCCAAGCTCCTCACAGATCGATCATCATGGAATCCGGTACGTGAGGCTTTCACCTCGCTCTACGCCTGATGGGGCACACTGGAAGTTTTTTGGAGAGCAGACAATCTAATGCAGCTCGTGGGCTATTTCCAAGGACACGGCGGTAATCGTCGCCTCGAGTGGCGTATTTGGTTTGAAGGCTCTGAACATAGTCGTGTCTGGCATGCTATAACCTATGGTACGTTCGAGTTGCTTCCTTCTTGATTTATCTTTTAACAACCTCGTTGTCCATGCAGTCGACGGAATAGCTTTCGGGGAAGGTTCCGGGCCCACCAAAGCACAGGCCAGAGAGACTGCTGCCCGAACGACTCTTGCAGCATTAGCATTAGAAACCCAATCTACGACACAGAATACTACCAGTATGTTGGCGCTTCCACTATACAGGAAAGCTGAACAACCTTTAATTCAAGGGACCGAAGGAACCTTGTAGTACCCGGGACCTGGTATAATTATAATCCTGTCGTTTGCCTGTAACCATACTATTTTATGTTGAATTTAAGACAAGAAGCGCAGAAGAAGTCTACACAATTTCGAAGACGCGATACTTGGAGATCGAAAACTCAGTGATCATCGACTGAAACGTCTGGCCCAGAAATGATGGCCTTTATTAAGTCTCTTCCATCTTCACTCTTGCCTGCGCGAGCGGTCTTAAACGCATTGATAGCGTCAGTAAAGGCGAATCTCAAAACAGACACACTTGTCAGTTTTCTCCAAATATCTGGTACGGAAACATACCTGTGAGTAACAAGAGGCTTCAAGTCGATCTTTCCTTGGGCAACTAGAGCAATAGCCAGGGGATAATCTCCGGGCTGAAAAACGGTCACTTTGGAACACAGGCTATGAACGAGTTGGGCTTACACCAAATCTGAACGACCCCTTCAAATTCAACTCCCTTGTCAAAAGCAACGTAACAGGGATCTGGACTTCAGCAGTTCCCATACCAACCTATCAATGTTATATACATTGAAAAGATGCGCCGTGGTGAGACTCAAAAGAGACGGACCTGGATGCAATTCCCGCCGGATTTGACAACATACAGGGCGGCTTGAATTGCTACTTCCGCACCACTGGCGTCGACTACGACATCAACAGAATTGGGCCCATCTTCGCTGATGCCAAGTTTCTGGGACATCAAAGAGGCAGATCTTCGCGAATATGCCATCTTTGTTTCGCCCGGCTCCAAAGCAGGAGGAACAAACGTATCTGTCGCTGCATAATTCTTTGCAACTTCAAGCCGACTTGGGACAATGTCGACTGCAATGATTCGAGCAGCTCCAAGTGCCTTTGCAACTGCCATGGTCAGTAGACCAATGGTTCCTGCTCCCCATATCGCAATCGTCTGGTTGGTACGGAAGGCGGCGACGGTTGCCACGGCGTGGACAGCGACGGCTAATGGTTCTATCTGATCAAGCAGATTCCCTCAGTGCAAACAAAGAAGCCAAAAAAGCAGAAAACTGACCAATGCGCCATCTTCGAGAGATAGACTATCAGGTAACTTGTACACTATATCTCCAGGTAACCGGTAGTAACGAGCCAGGGTACCTAACAACGTTGGGGTCAGATTAGCCTTCTATTTGTAAATATTAGACGAGGCCAGTTACAAACCATCGTAGGGCGGATTAGCGGCAAACATAATGTTGGGGCAAAGCTAGATAATTGACTGAACTAAATTTCAGGGTGAAGCATCTATTGTGAGACAAACCTCATAACGTCCAGTCTTGCATTTCTCGCATAGACGACAAGTCACTCCAGGCTCCAAGGCTACGCGATCGCCAGTTTTGAGATGTGAGACCTTGGCACCAACTGTAGAAATTTCAGATAAGAAACATGAATAAAAAAGCGTTTCAATAGTAATACCTTTGCACACGACTCCGGAAGCCTCATGTCCAAGGACCTAGCGGCGAGTTCGTCAATAGACGGAGTTGACAGAAACAAATGTGATTGCTGACGATCGGTTTATTAACAACAAAATCCCCAACGCGTCCATCAACCAAGTAGTGGACCTAAGAACACCATATTCGGTGCATAAGTATAGCAGCGAGAGCCTGAAGTATCAGACGAACGAACATCAGTCCCACAGATCCCTGTAGATTGCTTCAGTGCGAAGATCAGGGGTAGACGAACGAACATACCAGTCTTTTTTACCTCGATTAAAACATCGTAATCATCGACTGTTAACCAAAGTGAATGAGGCCAAGGCTGGCATACATGGCGACAGTTCATCTCACTAGTCGGAATGGGCCTTTCCTCGTAGACAACGTCTTCAATGCCTTGCAGTACAAACGACGGGTTATTGGACATGATAACAACGAGTTGCAGATACTGCGGCTCCTAGCATGGCTATTCAAATAGTATTGACTGGCTGTGGCTCCAAGAAATTTCATATCAATAGGGTGATCGACGGCGTACCATACTCAGGCTAGTCGTGGTAAGACCAGGCCGAGCCCGGTCATAGATGGTGCAACTAAGGTGCGCATCACAGATAAGACTATCGGGCTAGACCAACCTTTACATAAATCGGCATCACAGTGTTATGTGGAAACTTACCGCAGACAATAACCCTTCCGGGTTTGAACGAAAACATTGATTGGAAATTTACATATCACTGCTACAAGTAGCCGCAGATCACCACGCCGATGATATGTGACTTTCGTCACTGAGACATGATACTGAATGGTGTGGAAATTGGTAGGGGTTTAGCAGTTCAAAGATCACTGATGGAGACATCTGGTCCAGAGATGATCGCTTTTATTACACCTTTCCCATCTTCACTTTTCCCTGCACGAGTAGTCTCGAATGCATGGATTGCGTCAGTAAAAGCAAATCTGAAATAAATGGACTCGATAAATTTCTTAAAATCAAATCAGAAGACGTACCTATGGGTAACAAGAGGCTTCAAGTCGATCTCTCCTTGGGCAACCAGAGCAATAGCTAGAGGATAATCCCCAGGCTGGAAACCCATGTTAATTTCGCGAAAAAACTGCAAAGTAGAAGCTTACACCATATCTGAACGCCCCCTTGAGATTTACCTCCTTTGTCAAAAGCAATGTGATGGGGATTTGGACTTCAGGACTTCCCATTCCTACCTGTAAAACTTGTACACTAAACACTGTGCTGGTTTAAGATTGTACGTACCTGGACGTATGTGCCACCAGTCTTCACAATATGCATAGCCGTTTGGATGGATACTTCCGCACCACTGGCATCGACGACGACATCGATTGATTTGGGCCCACGATCGTCGATACCAAGCTGCTGCTTCATCGCAGAAGCAGACCTTCGTGAATATGCCATCCTAGTTTCACCGGGCTCAGGAGTGGGAGGAAAGAACGCCTCTGTGGCAGCATATTCTTTGGCAAATTCAAGTCGACTGGGAACAATATCGACTGCGATGATTCGAGCGGCTCCAAGCGCCTTTGCAACTGCCATACTCAGCAGACCAACTGGACCTGCCCCCCATATCGCAATCGTTTGGTTGGTACGGAAACCACCTATATTGGCCACGGAGTGAACAGCGACGGCTAGTGGTTCGATCTAGCCAAATGAATTATGTAGATTAGCGCAAATGTGAGAGAAGACACAGAATACTGACCATTGCACCATCTTCAAGAGTTAAACTTTCGGGCAATTTATAAGCTACATCCCCAGGTAAACAGTAGTAACGAGCCAGAGTACCTGATCAAGTTAGGATCAGATATACCGTCTCTTTGTACATGATCCAAGTCCTCACGTACCATCGTAGGGCGGAGTAGCAGCGAATATCATGTTGGGGCAAAGCTAGACAAATAAGTGGATTAAAATCAGAAAGTGGCGACCGGTGTTGTACTAACTTCGTAACGGCCAGACTTGCAGTTCTCGCATACATGACAGGTCGCACCAGGTTCCAAGGCTACGCGATCACCAACCTGGAGATGTGAGACCTTGGCACCGACTGCGGCGGATTTTCAACAACAAAGAATGAATGGTCTGTCGAAACGATGCACCTTTGGACACGACTCCGGAGGATTCATGCCCAAGGACCTAGCAGCGAGTACGTATGTAGAACGTAGGAAACAACGGAGATGAATATGATAGCCAACCATAGGACTCTCAACAACAAAGTCTGCAATGCGTCCGGCAACCAAGTAATGAACCTGCAGAGTTGCACGTCGGTGTTTATAGCAATGAAAGCTCATCGGACGAACGAACATCGGAACCGCAAATTCCTGTGGATGTCATTAAAACTCGAGAGATGTGGTACGTAGAAGGCATACCTGTCTTTTTAACCTCGATTAGAACTTCGTGTTCACCGACTGTGTGGAATCAAAATGAGTGAACGGATCGCAGCAATTGATCAGACTCGATCTTACTTGCAGGAATGGGCCTTTCTTCATAGACGACATCTTCAATACCTCGCAGGACAAAAGACGGGTTGTTAGACATGACGGTAGCTTGTAGGACTACGTGCGGGGCTCATGCAGGCGGCGACGGCTGGCAGCTTGAACAAATTCAGCCCGCCGGCCCGGACCGTCGACGATCGACAACGTGATCGACCGTCTCAGCCACGTGGCGGGGTCTCAATTGGCCGAGAATTTGCCGCCGAGACATTGCAAAGACACGGTTAGAATCCATCGGATGGAGGAAACGCCGAGACATCCGCTCTCGCATTCTGCTTAAAACTAGGGCTTTTCGAGCCTTTTACCTCAGTTCCCTCTCATCCGTACTACTCTCTCGCTCTGGTAGCAGCTTAAGCTCTGGCAGCATCATCATCATAATGGTCTTCCTCTCCACAAATCTCCCCGATATGACTGACAAGGTTATCGCTGGTCGATATCGCCTTGCAGAATTAATCGGTACTGGGGGCTTTGGGGTCGTTCATCGTGCGACTGATCTTCGTAGTCACGAATACGCTATCAAGTGCCTTCCCAAATCCATTAATCGTACTTCCAAGGACGCCATCCGCCAGATTCGTGAAATGGCTCTCCACAAAATGGTCTCCAGTCACCCTAACATCGTGACCATACATGAAGTTATTGACGAAGATGACTTCCTATTCGTTGTGATGGACTATTGCCCTGGAGGTGATATGTTCAGTGCTATTGCCGATCACGATGCTTTCTACGGCCGTGACGCTCTCGTCAAAAGTGTCTTCCTTCAGATTCTTGATGCGGTCCAATCCTGTCACGACAAAGGGATTGCACATCGAGACTTGAAGCCAGAAAATATTCTCTGTAATGAAGACTTCAGCCGTGTTTACCTTGCCGATTTTGGTCTTTCGTCAAGGGACTCTTACTCTAAAGAGTTCAGCTGTGGGAGCTCTTTCTACATGAGTCCAGGTACGTATTCATCAACCTAACTGTCTGCCACCACCAACCTCGAACAGAGTGCATCGGCGAGGAAACTGGTTTCGTCGCGTACTCTACGATGCGCAGTGATGTGTGGTCTCTTGGGGTTGTTCTTACTAATATAGTCGCTGGACGCAATGCTTGGCACAGCGCCACATCAAATGATGTCTGCTTCAGAGCTTTCGTTACCGACCCCAATTATCTTCTCTCTGCTCTCTATATTTCACCAGAGACGCACCGGATTTTGAAGCGAACCTTCGATCTTAACCCCGCTAGCCGGATCACGATCCCAGATTTGCGCAAAGCTATTTTTAAAGTCAAAACATTCTTCTCTGATGACTGCCAGTTTGCCCAGCCATCTCTTATTCCTGCAGACTCTTCGCTTGCGATTCCTGCCCCTGTTCTTCGTGTCGTCAACTGTCTTACCATGGAATGTGTTTCCAGCTCAGCAAAGGGGGTCTCACACCTTAGAGTTCCTTCCTCTCCGGCAGAGGAATATCTCTACCCCTCTCCTGATCCGAACAGAACCAGATATACCCCGTCCCCTGAGATCCAATACATTCCTAGACCTCGGCTGT
Organism: Sarcodon aspratus; assembly: GCA_003313825.1. Taxonomy (NCBI): domain Eukaryota; kingdom Fungi; phylum Basidiomycota; class Agaricomycetes; order Thelephorales; family Thelephoraceae; genus Sarcodon; species Sarcodon aspratus. Next base: position 32,460 of record QLOR01002081.1, on the reverse strand, counting down.
TCAGGAACTCTAGTTCTTCATATTCAGACGAGGGCAACCAATGGCTCTTCCGGGTGTCCTCTAATAAGCTTCTGTATGGACTCGGAATTGATTTCGGATTCGAAAAAAGTTTTGCTCTGCCTCCCTGCTCCTCTGTTGTCTCAACTATGCCCTCAAAGGCAAAACTACTAATTCGGAACTTTCTGCGCCAATCGTCATAGATGTTGCGAAGCTGTTGCTTCGTGCCCGACCATACTGATACCTACATTTATTGATACCATGTATACAACTAATATGTGCCCAATGAAAATTAAACGTTCACCATTTGCGACCGATCACTTGGCTCAGTATTATATTCACCATTCGGGTTCGGTATTTTCCTATTGTCTTCCACTGAAATTTACGACGGTCAGAGAAATAATATTCTATTATTTTCCAACCCACGTAAGTAAGAACGAGACCAGAATCTGGTTCATGAAACTACAATGAGAGTTTTCCAGAACAATGAAAAACTCAAGGCTCCATCAACAGAAGCACCGTCTTCTGCCAACAAACACTTCTTCCTGGTCCTCAGAAATGTTCTTCACCAAGATCGTTGCGCCATCTGTGTTCTTGACCATGACAACCTGACCAACAAACCCACACTGAAACAGCATGCTTATGCTGTATCACGGAATCTTGACTTGTTTTGGAAATTCCTAAGCAACTCAAACGTTTTGAAGCCCTCATTTCTTCATCCGGACTTGATAGAGAGACAGGTGACCCTTGTACTCATTAGTTAGAAATCTTTGGTATCTTCTATGCTGCGGATCCATCTAAACAATACGAAACAGGCACCAACGTAAATTCAACGGTAACCATCAAGAACGGAGGTTGACAAACCGGTTTACAAGATGAATTGAACGAAGGAGCAAGACTCCGTTTTTGCCGTTGAATGAATTGGGGAACTTTGGTTTCCTAAATCCAATTTCGGCATTCGAGCGTTGTAGAAGGAAGGCCAGGAAGGCCTGGACAGTAGCACGAAGCTTTACGAAACCAAACTCTATTTCTAACTAGATTGAATTTGGGGGCGAAGACGGCGAAAGAGACTCGAAAGCAATCAGAAGACTGCACGTCGGCTAGATTGGCAAGGTTCGAACCGCTGTAACCCACGGTAGCCCCAGAAAGAGATGGGTTCCGACGTCCGGTCACCCTCCAATTGCCTGGAGTAGATGTTGGCTCCAATTGGTACAACGGGCCCACGGTTTTGTCAGAAGACTGTTGGCCGAAGGGTACCATCATCATAGAAAACCTTGGAGAGTACTGCCTCGGAGTACACGGTGTGATCAGGCAAGCGGTATAAACAATAAGTAAAGCATCCGTTGTATCATTGACACGAAAGTCCAAGGAGCATGAAGATGGGGGAGAGGTCGCTACGTGTTTTTTAGGGGATGCGTAGACGCGGCGTTCTACTATTGCCACGGCTCTTTCTACATCCTACCTCTTGTAGAAGATCTATCACCGTAGAAAACAGTGAAGCCCGTTTTCACTGCGCAGAATGCTAATTCACAGCGCTGTTGTTCATGAGGCTTGGGGTAAAACTCCACGTAAGGTTGCAAAAGTGGGCTCATCTGTCGAGGAGTAGTACTACCCGGCTCCATCTAACTCAGGGCAGGCTCTGGTCTGCATAGAACTGATAAAATCCGATATCTGATCGTTGTTTTTCTTTCTCCTATCTCCTCTTCCTGTTACCTGTCGCCTTGAAAACAAATCATTCACCATGGTCCTCTCAAGTGTCCTTGGATTCCCCCGCATTGGTATGTGAGATCAATGTGCCTTTCCGCAAGATAGTCATCCCTTGTTATCTTACAGGCGCTAATCGTGAAATCAAAAAGGCTGTTGAAGCCTACTGGGCAGGCAAGATCTCTGCCGATGAGCTCACCAAGGCCGCTGCCGATGTGAAAAAAGCAAGTTGGACCAACGTAAAGGCTGCCAATGTTGACCTGATCCCAAGGTCGGTTCGAACTACTCATCGTGACTAGATGATCAGACTTTCTAACGTGTGATGATAGTGGAGAGTTCTCCTTGTACGATCATGTCCTGGATCATTCCGCTGCATTCAATGTTATTCCAAAACGGTATCTCGGGCATAATCTATCGCCTCTCGACATCTACTTCGCTATGGGACGTGGTCGTCAAGCAGGGGGAGTCGATGTACCCGCCTGTGAAATGAAGAAATGGTTTGTAGATTTTCACAAGTTATTAAACACTAGGTTTTCAATTATGATGTTTAGGTTTGATTCGAATTATCATTTTGTTGTTCCGGAATTCTCGGAGGGCGTCGAATTCAAGTTGAACTTCAACAAAGCTGTTGAAGAGTTCAACGAGGCGAAGGCTCTCGGGATTGCAACTCGCCCTGTTGTGTTGGGTCCCATCTCCTACCTTTGGTTGGGCAAGGCGTCCAAAGATGCCTCCGCAGGTTTCCAAGCCATCTCCCTCCTTCCAAAGCTCCTTCCTGTCTACAAACAGCTATTGGCGGAGCTGAAGGCTGCTGGAGCCGACTCGGTCCAGATCGACGAACCTGTCCTCGTTCTTGATGTTGCCCTCCAATTCGAACACCAGTTTGGAACAGTCTATGCGGACCTTGCCCCAATTGCCCCCAAGATCATGCTGACCACGTACTTTGGCCGATTGGACTCCAACCTCAACTTCGTTTCTAAGCTCCCTGTTGCCGGGCTTCATATCGATCTCGACCGTGCACCCAGCCAGCTCGAACCTACTATTGCCGCTGTCAAATCCACCCCTCTTGTCTTATCCCTTGGCTTTGTTTCTGGCAGGAACATCTGGAAAACAGATATTTCTGCTGCTATCAAGGCTGGACAAACTGCGGTCGAAGCTTTAGGAGCCGATCGTGTTGTTTCCGCCACCTCTTCCTCTCTCCTACATACACCTGTTACGCTTGCCTCGGAGAAAAAGCTAACACCACAACAAAAGGACTGGTTCTCATTCGCACTAGAAAAGGCCAAGGAAGTCTCACTCATTGCTGCCGTCCTATCAGGTTCTCAGGACGCGAGCATTGCCGCTGCACTTGAGGAGAACAGGAAATCTATTGCCAAGAGACGTGAGTTCGAGCATACCTCTGATGACCAGGTCCGCAAGAGAGTTTCTTCCATCACACCCGAGATGTTGAACCGAAAGAGCCCCTTCGCCGTCCGACAAGAAGTTCAAAAGAAGCATCTTAATTTGCCCAAATTCCCTACAACAACCATTGGGTCTTTCCCTGTGCGTGCTTACATCTTGCTTTGTTGTAATACGAGCTAACTGTCGCGTCTTATCCACAGCAAACGAAGGAGATTCGTACTGCGCGTGCTAAATTGGGCAAAGGTGAAATCACAGCGCAAGAATACGAAAACTTCATCAAAAAGGAGATCGAGACTGTAGTAGCTTTCCAGGAGAAGATTGGCCTTGACCTTCTTGTTCATGGTGAACCGGAGAGAAACGACATGGTGCAGTACTTTGGCGAGCAACTCTCAGGGTTTACTTTCACACAGAATGGCTGGGTTCAAAGTTACGGCTCTCGGTAAGTCCTGGCATGTACCATGCTCTGTCTGGTAATCTGATGTTTTGTTGCAGTTATGTTCGACCACCTATCATTGTCTCTGATGTCAGTCGTCCCACCCCAATGACTGTCAAGTGGAGTAGCTATGCGCAAAGCGTTTCGAAGAAGCCTATGAAGGGCATGTTGACTGGACCTGTCACAATCTTAAATTGGTCTTTCCCTCGTGCCGATGTTTCGCGTGAACTTCAATCCAAACAATTGGCCCTTGCGCTCCGAGACGAAGTTGTCGATCTTGAGAAGGCCGGTATTCAAGCCATCCAAGTCGATGAACCTGCAATCCGTGAGGGTGTACGTTTGCCTGCTCTAACTATTTTTTATTTTGGGCTGAAGCTCACCCCCATCTAGCTCCCACTTCGTCGTGCTGACTGGGACGACTATTTGAAGTGGGCTGTCGATTCCTTCCGACTCGCTACCGCTGGTGTAACCGACAATCTTCAAACACACTCTCACTTCTGTTACTCCGACTTTGACGACATTTTCCCCTCCATCCAACGATTGGATGCGGATGTCATTTCAATCGAGGCTTCCAAGAGTGACATGAAGCTCTTGAAGACGTTCCAACATTACGGGTACTCAAACCAAATCGGGCCCGGTGTCTACGATATCCACTCTCCTCGTGTTCCTGGAGAGAAGGAAATCCAGGAACGACTCGCATCCATGTTACAGTTCCTCCCCGAGTCTCTCCTCTTTGTAAACCCCGTATGTAACACTTTCTCGCTCAAACTTGCCCTACTTATACGTTTCTCTCTTTTAGGATTGTGGTCTGAAGACCCGTGGCTGGAAAGAGACTGAAGGTCAGGCTCTTTCCCACATACCAAAAGTCGTTATTTACATTTATCGAATGCTTTAGCGTCCTTGGTCAATCTCGTTAATGCTGCAAAATGGGCGCGTCAGAGCTACGCTTAAACGCATCCTGCGCTTCAACAGCGCCCGAACCACTGTTAACTTATCGGGGTTCCATACAAGTGGGGTGATCTATATCGACAGCGGCGGACTGCGGCGTAGTGACCAGAGTGGTTGACGGCGAATGTAATATCTGATTCCTGCTTTCTTTGTGGCGATGCTGGAAATCAAGAGCGGACGCTGGTTGGGTTCGACTGTGCGAGTCGTGTAGGGTTCGGGGTTTTCAACAATCATTGTCACTTGCATAAATAAATACATCTTCCAAAGTGCTTGGTTCCATTATGCAATACCTTGAAATTAACCAGGATTACGTGGGCCAGTTTCTTATTACAACAGGATATGTCCAGAACATAGGAATACTTGGTCGTAAATAACGGAAAACATAACATATAATTCATTGGGTAAAATGAATGGTCACGTTTAATGCTCGGTATTTGTCCGCCGGAAATCCGGAGTACCAGAAGTAGGCTGAGGACTCGCCCCCATACTCAGGGCCATCCTCAATCGTTCTTCAACTTTGGCAGTTAGTTTGGTCTTCTGCCCCCCGCGCCAAATGAGCACTCCTGCCAAGATGCCACACAAGAAGCTGGCAGGAATGAGGATACCTGTGGACCAGGGGGGACGGTCGAACCTGGGAAAGTGAAAAGGGCATCATCGTAAGGAGATCTCATATCAGTAGACGTATACCGATATACCTGTCTAATCCCCACATAGTACCGCACAATATGATCTGTAGGATCTTGTGATGAGTTGAATTAGCGACACTAGATGAAATTGGGCTTGCCTGAAAGATAGAGTTGAAGTCAATCGAACAACAAATAAGTAGCGCGGTACTATGATTAGTAATGAGTTATTACATCAAGATAAGCGATCTAGGACCCTCACTTGATTGGGAACGCCTGTAATCACAAACACGAGATAAATGACATGTGAAATTTCAGACAGAGCAGACGCACCCGATGAGTGTTGGTAGCATGAGGACGATACCAACTCTGAGACTTCATAAATTGATATTGTTCTGTTTGAGAGGATCAGTCATCCGAGAGACCTCAGGAAAAAAATGATAATTACGATAACGCAGATCTTGCTGTTCTTTGTCGGTCAATACGTGTACCTATGTGGTTCGAATCATTAAAACATATCAAATACAGGCATAAAGTGGAACCTTACGTAGTTTGGGTCATAATAGGGATCTGGAAGATCGTCTTCATCGAGAAGTGCCGGTAAACCAGCATTCTCGCGCAGCGTTCGTGTTCGACGCTTGTAATGCCATATTTTGTAGATCCCTAAGTAATTTGAATGAAGGCGTGTAAGACAAGAGAATATGAATAGGACAACGTACTGTACGTGTCCGACACACGTAATGGTATCAATCCAACTCCTGTAACAGTGAAAAGACCTGTACAGCGATTGGCAGGTTTACTAAAACATTGAACGGCGAACTGGACTAACCGTTGACGACCTGGGAAGTTACCTCGACCCAAAAACCTTGCCTGTCTGCATTATGCAGGTTGATAAATTTTGCAAGGAAAAAAACAATGGCCGCGCCCCAGAACGCTTTGTGAACGGATATCAGACAGATTCTGCCGCTATGCTAGATGGGCACTTACCCACAAGAAACCCATAAATAGCCGTGATGATCTGTCGCAAAACGGGGCTAATGTTAACTATTTGCATTTAAAGATGGCCTTCACGTACGCCGAGGGCTAGTAGTTGATAAACAAGACTGGGGTGGGAATCAAACAGAAGGAGGAGGCATACGGGTTTTCAAAAAGCTCCCAATCCCTTTCAAGGTTCTCCGGAGTTTGTCTTTATTACTATTGTAAATATGAGATGAATGAGGAAATGGGTAAGATAGCGGCCAAAGAGAACGAAGAACAAACCTCAAGACATCTTCGACATGCTCGTCCAGCTCGTCTTTTGAGTCTTGACCGGATATTCGACCTTTTTCGGAACTACTCGTTCTGAGCCGTGCCTTGGGCAAGAAGATAGCAGGTTTCCACCAGTTGATCGACAATGAGGGACTGGGATATGTTTAGCAGCAGTGCGGAAAAGACCAGTAAGGGACTAACATGAGGATAGAATGGGCTGCATTTGTCAGGTTTGAGACGGTGGAAACTTGAGGGTCTGAAGTGCAAAAAGGTAAGGGAGAAAGCAGAGCATCGTGGGGAAGTTACTTGCCTATCACGTCTAGGTGATCCACTACAGCTTCATCATGGTGCTCCGGATCGTCTTGATATTGATCCGAATGTGACAGAGTCTTCCTAAGAGCTCCTTCTGGCTTGTGCTGCCCCTCGCTGTGCGATCTAACGCCTTCGAGACGTCGGTTTGAAAGGGAGGAATTATTATAACCGTCCCCGAGGGAAGAAAAACGACGTGTCCCATAGTCCAGCAATAATGTGTCCCTCGATCTCCAGGTGCTATCGTTGGTGATATGCGTGGAAACCCTGCTGTACGGCTGGTTTGAAGCATAGCCGGTGTATGTGCTTGCTCGAGCCCTACGACCCAGATTAGTAGTGGCCTGTTCATGGGGAGGAGAGCTTTGATTTGAAAGTCCTTCAGATGCGGAAAGCGCACGATGACGTGCGGAGGCATGAGAGGGGTCGTAAAAGTCTTCTCCAAGCAATGCATAGGGAGCCCTAGACTTCTTCACTCTGATAGAGGGCATTGTAGATGTGGACGGCGGTTGTGGAAGCGAAGCGTGCTCGGCTCCAAGGTCATGGCACAATATGGATCTCGTTGAGGAAACACGTGCCTCGACGTTTGTAATTGTCCTCAACAACTCAACGCGACATTCAAGTTGTTGCCGAAACCATTCTACTACAGCTTGTCTGTGACCACAGTGTCCCCAAGCGGGCGCATACTCGTCAGTAGACCCACTATAATCTGCTTATCTTTGAGTATGTCTAGGCAGTAAATCTCTTTCCGGATTGCTCATGTGTCTCTGACAGATCAACTAATATGGCCATCCACGGCCTTCTGTGCCATCTTCTCTCATGTATTCGACTGATATTCATCACAACACCGCATCATTCCCCTTGGACCTCTCTTGTACTGCTCATTGTCAGATTGCTGACCTTCTCCATAATCCTGCGCACATATGTCGTTCCATGGGGCCTCCGTCTCCTTTTCCACCGGTTTCGCGTTCGAAGTGTCAGCTTGCGGTCAATACGTGGTATATATTTTCGGCAGGGTCTCAAAACTTGGCGCATTGATCGTATTGGCCTTTCTTATCACCGCCGTTCTGGGTCGGTTGTCAGTCGATTGACAATCAAGGTCGAAGGTCTCAATCTAGAAATCGCCAAACGGTCCGATGAGCTAGAAGATGCTCCCGTGGGTCCGCGTATGCTTCGGAGAATGCCCACCCTCGCAGATTTTGCACCTTCCCCCATGGCTCATCGTCTCCGTTTATTTGCATTCGCCATATACGCTCGAGGAGAACCTTACTTTAGGCCTCTGATTCGGTCATGTTTTGTGACCGCTTTGCGTCTCCTTATTCAGTGTCTTCCGGCTCTAACTCAAGTGTTCGACTTCGAGCTCGATTCCGCGGTACTGAAACTGGAGGAATTACCAGGAGTACTCTTCTCGTTCAAGGAAATGCTCGTTTCTACCAAAATTGTGTTTTCTCAGGTCGAAAAGGTTGCATTCACCCAGACTCACTCGCTGCATAGGAAGCACAGACGCTTCCTGAGTGTGATCGATTGGAGGTCCCGACTGACTTCCAGTGTGAAGCGCACATGGGCACGGGCTTGGGGAAACACCCAAGGGACGGTATCTGTATCCGTCAAATTCAGTGAGTTATCCGGCAAACACACAGACTTTCGCCGTGAGTCATATGCCCCCATTCCCTGTTGAATTGAACACTGCTAAGAAGAATCTAGACACAACCACAATTTTTTGTTTGCCTTGTAGTCAACTGAATGCATCTGTCGACATAAACTCTTATCGAGGAATCGAACCGCATAGTTTGGATACAGCGATCACCCTTGATTCTATCGCCGTTTCTGTTGATTCGCTGCAGTCTGTAGTCGCCGCTCTGAAAAGGAGAAAAAGGAACGCAGTATGCAACGATTATGGGGTTAACGCCCCAGAGCCTCTCACAAGTCCCACAAGTCCCTCAAAGTCCTCTTTCTCTCCTAGCATCCCTTTCATGAAGGCATTCACCGTGAGATTTGAGACTTGCATTCTACACTCGTTTTTTGCTCAAATTTTTATCAGAACTCACCTATGTCAATTTCCCGTGGACCTCTGGAGAGATTGAAAGCTGTTAAGGCAGCTGTACGTCATAAATCGATTTCTATGATTTATAACCTGACAATACTTCATGCTAGTCGTCATTGTCCTCTATCAGGAAGATTCAAATCCAGATATCCAATGTAAATTTAGGGTTTGGTTTAAAAGAAGGCAAAACAGAATCCCACAAGTTGAACCTACGGCAGTTCTCAGTTGTGGCAGGCCTTAGTAATGGCGACGACAACATTATGCACAGAGACCTTCTAGGACGAAGCACGAATCAGGACGGCCTTGATCAAGATGTTTACATGGCAAATTGTTCTTTGGAGGAGATAATTCTGGAGGGGAATTCCAGGGGTATACATCTCAACTCTCCAGTCTTGGCTACTGTTGGACGGATCTACTTGAACGCTTTGGGAACGCAGTGGCCTACATCGTGGATGTCTAATTCATCCTTTATTTCGGGGGATCCAAATGCCGCTCTCGTGGCCCTCCGTTTGAAGGTCACTCGGGTAGACATAACGCAAGATTGGAAGAGTATTCAGGAAGTTCTCGTTCGTTCCAAACCTCCGTCTACGGATGCCCCTGTCAGCATCAATATGTCGCCTCTAATTCTTTCATCTGTTCCGAGAGTGTCTGTAGAATTGGAAGTTGGCCAGATGCGAGCAAACCTTCCTTATTCCGAAAAGAGTAATGGAAATGCCGTCGAAATGCATACGAACGGACTTGTACTATCCGTATCTTCTCACTTCTCTGCAGGCGATGTTTCCAGATTGCGATCACAGGACATCAAGTCGCTTCCTTTTGACACGCTTCCCGTTCGTATGCATACGAACATCGGACTTTTGATTGAACCAATCCATTTTGGAGTGAGAGTTAATTCTTGCCCGCAAAGCGAGGCGCCTTTATCGCCATCCGACGGAATAATTCTTCCTCTAGAGTCAGTCTTCGAATCCGTGTTGACAATAGACGCTTTGGAGCTCACAGGTTCTGGGGCGACATTGGCATCGGTTTCTGATGGTAACTCGATAGCCTTAGACGTGTCGTCGACCTTCGTGAACCTTCACTGCGTTACAGATGCCCTATCTGTAGAACTGTGGCACCCCGAAGTTATATCAACTATTTCTATGCTCATGGATATCTTATCGCAAAAAAAGGCGACAAAAGCCCCCAGGAATCCTGCCTGGCTAACACAACTTTCTTTGGGAATTTGCGCTACGCTAGCCATTGCCCGGTTTACGATTTTCGTCACCAATCCGGACCTCAACCCTCGTGAAGAGATGAACATATCTAGAGGTCTTGCGTTTCATAGCGGCTTCTCTGCCCAATATTGTGCTATCCTTCCCCTTCACATTGCTTCGATAAGCGACATGTCTGTCCGAGCGCAGACCAGACAAAAGCTTTATTTGCCGGAGGAACGTATCATGGATGCTGTATCGAGGGCTCGACATACACAGGAATCGCACTGGACAGCCGACGTCGTTCGGGTTTCCCTGTGGGACACGGGCCTTAGGAGCGCTGTCGCTACCTCATTTGTCGCTGATGACCCGTATAGCATGGAAGAATTGTCATTTGTGGGGCAGAACCGCGAGTTCCTCACAATCCCTCGTATACGTGTCGATCTCGTTTATCCAGGTGTGCACGCATCGGAACATTTTTATTCCAAGCATGAAGCCCTTGTTGAAATACCCAGCATACGCTTTAAACTGGAGCTTGTTCACATATACAGTCTGCTGCTGGCTGTCCAGGCCCTGAAATCTATGTCATCTTCCACAACTCGTTCAGAAAAAACTTCCCAATCGGGCATTAGTCCAGTGGAGGGTTTACAACTTAATCTTCGTGTCGCTGTGCAATCATTCGAGCTGTTGTTCAAATTTCCCACCAAGCAATCCATCTGCACCAGAATAAATACCTTCAATGTGCGGACGTCTCCGAGCCAACCCACAAGTCTTCACTGGGATACATGGAATTTCTGGGTTCCGCGTCCTCGCAGGAAAGACGAGGGTGGTCTGGACGACTTGAAGTGGGAGGAGTTCGGTTGTTTACGGGATTGGAACGTGCACCTAGAGCATTCGACCGGCTCTATCTCCATCACCATGAAGGGCGATACTGGGAGAGTACGAATTCCTCATCAATTTGTCCTCGCTGACCTTGTACTATCCATAATATTGACCATCAAATCTGCTCGTCATCTGGTCAAACTGGTGCCCACCGCGAAGTTTGCTGAAATGAATATCCCTGTTGCGGAGGGACCCAAAACAGTGCCTAAGATAACGTTCGAAGTCCATCGCTTGATTGCAGAAGCGGCAGATGATCCGTTTGAGAGCAAGCTTGCACTGATTTCTCATGCTGGTAGTCGTGCATCCGAAATCATGCGCACACATCGGTCAGTTTTCACAATATTCTACGAATTGTTTGAACTCAGAATCTCGCAGAGAGGCATTTGATGCGAAGGTAGCTGCTATTCTAGCGGCTGACTCACCGTCTGCAAACGAGTCAGATTCCCCAGATGAAACGGATGGCTATCAGTTCTCTTCAAAGCATTCTGTTACTATCGAGGAAGCACACCAGAGATTGCTTCATGTTCATTCTCAGACATGGCGAGAAGTTCACAAGGTGTACCACCAAAGACGTGATGTCTATGATCAAACCACTGGGCCAACTTTGAAAGCTCGCCGTGTTTTACGTCCACAATTATTAGAGGCTACTCTGATCCGCGTGGAACCAATCCCTTCCGGACCTCCTCTCTTAAGAATTACGATCAAAGATTTGCATCTGCGTGTTGGTGGTCCTTCTTATCCTCTCCACAATCTTCCCGATTTTCTACACGAGCAAGGAAGCGGCCAACCGCGGAATACAGAGTACTTCTTACTTATTCCTCTGCATCTCTCGCTGTCGATGGCGTCTTTACAAGCAACTCTTCGTGATTATCCACTGCCGCTACTATCTATCCATGCAAGCCCCGCTCAAGAAGATCCCGCGCTAACGTTCAACTCAGATCTTGTGATCGCAGAACAAACAGGCACTCCTCACTCGGTTGAGTGGCGGAATTGTGTCGTCGTTGAACAACATTTCGGCATACAAGGAGCTAGTCCTTTCTCATTCAGTGTCCCAAAGACGATCATGCCAGTGAAGATGTTTGCGAAGCCCATCATCCGCGTGTTAACTCAACAAGTAACGGACATCTGTTGTGGCGTGAGTTATAGCCCTGCAATACAGGACGTTATGAGGGTAGTCGAAACATTATCGAGTGCCCCGAGAGATCCATCACCACCGCTTGGATTTTGGGACAAGGTACGACTACAACTTCTAGTGTAATATTCTGCTAACTTCGCCACTTAGATTCGTTTAGTATTTCATTCGAAAATTATAGCGTCTTTCGAGGGAGATGTCCACTTTCACATGAAAGGTTTGCTCAAATAGGGATGCTATGTCTCCTTCCAAGTTTACTGATAAGCCTCAAAGGGTCACGTAATCCTTACAATGTCCTTCATAACGGAGCAGGTTTCGCATTGTGTTGGAGTGGCAATCCAAAGATTCTCATCGGTCAAGAAAACGAAGATGATGAACAAATACAGGTCATAAGGTTAGCTTCCTATTGCAACCGGTGTTCGCGCCTTGTCCTGACAATGTCTTTGCCTAAACAACAGCGACACCATGTCTGTTATTATTCCCAAGTAAGCACCATTTTCTAATTACAACCTTTGCGATGAATCATGATTGATCGGATGCAGTTTTGAAAAGGTTCATGAACTATCCGAACCTTCAATATCGGTCTTTGACCATCGACCTCAGGGTAGAGACAAATCTCCATTCACTGAAAGGCATATATGCGAGTTGCGTAAGACATGTGCGAAATTGGGCTCTGGTGTGCGCTTTGGTGTGCGTTTTGATTTAGAGCGGACCTGCGGATCCGACTGTCTCCAGTGTACCGGGCCAGCTTATCGACGCAAGTGTCGTATGTTCACATTCCGACCACATTATGATATTAGGTTGGAGCGCGGACCAAATCTCCTTGCTGAACAGGTAAGCCCCAGCCACCGCCCTCTGTATAGCTGAAGACTCAACTTCGTACAGGCATCCACCGATTCCTACCAAGGATTTCGATCAGATTTCATCCATATGTCGATATCATTGACTTCAGCGGTACGCCGCACCAATGATCAGCCCTCGTTTAGTAGCTTCCACCTTACACCGAAAGCATTTGCCCAGTTTTGGCATTGGTGGGACCTCTTTGATGGTCGGCTATCTCTACCTATTCGCCAAGGCTCATATTACCGACACAAACTAGTGTCACCAAAGTTTGGAAGACATCTGGCCACTATCAAGTATCGCATCTCTATTCCTCACCTCTTCATCTCACACGCCTATATCGATGAGAGCCGACAGGCCTGGTCCGATGGCATCACCCGTTTTGTCGGAGTTAAAGCATTGATTGATCACTTCCAGGCGGACATGCACCAACGCGACCAAGAGAGCACTCAATTTAATCCACTCCTCGATGCTACTGAAGTCGTTCGCCACAAACCGTTCAATGCAGCCGAAGTTGTGCTCAAGGGCTTGGATCTTCGTGCGATGTTGGCAACCTTTGCAGATCCAGTTAAGAAGATCATCTTCCCTGAGCCATGCCCCGGAATGTCCAAAGACAGAATTCGAAGCAATCTCCCAGTCACCGATTCTGGCTCGATCTGGATTGATAGTGATGATTTCGTTGAGATTGATTGGCATTCTTCGGACACGCCAAAAGTTAACCTGCTTCGCTCGTCTGCCTGTCCTCACTTCACGTATTTCAAGCGCTCGGTGGAAACGGACTGTAGAGAGTCTCATCAACGAACAGAGTACAGCAAATTTGGAAACGAGGACACGCATGTTTGCTCGCTTGGCAAAGAATCAAGTCTGTTTGAGCATCCCCTCCTGTCTCCTCTACTTACGATTTCTTGCAGCTGCACCTCAGATTCAAATCGATTTGGTTTCTGCACGAATCAAGGAGTTGCAAAAGACGTTGTCCACAGGATCTGCTGATGGAAGCGCGAAGATGATTGGTCTGCTAGAAGACTATGTCGTCCATTTGGGTAATTCAGATACGCGCGATACGACGAATTACTACATGGCTGCCGATACTATACGCGACAACGAATGGTCAAGCTTCAATAACGTTTACCATGTTCATTGCCCAAAGCTTTTCCTGAGCGAATCAGTGCGCGACGTTAGTATCCTGCCATCACATTCATCTCTGGTTCTGGTTCTGATTTTTCATCAGATTTTAATGGCATATTATTACTGTTCTCGTTCTAGACGAGGGTTTGAATATCACCTGGCTACTCGGTAAGTCCCTCAAGTCTTTGCCTTAGTTGATTCACCTATTGATTGTACTGTTTGTACAAGGGCGGTCAAATTCATACGGGACCAAGATCTTCTCCGTGATCAATCCTTTTTTGGAGATGATTCCACAGATGACCATCAATCTCCAAGGAGTGCGGCAAGTGTGGCTCAGGCTGCTGTCCAAGCTCTGCGGAAATCCCTTAATCGTGAGTATGAGCCGGAAGGTCCTGCGAACATTCTTGGCGACGCTCTCGAGGATGCCCCACTGCCTGAATTGGAGCCTTTGGAAGGCTGGTCTCAAGGAGTTTCTCTGAAGAGAAGTCATTTCTGTGTTCTTTTGAAGCCACAGATAGTCCTCCACAGCGAGACGAGTACAGAGTCGAACTGTGTGGTTGCTGCCGGGGTAGCGAAGCTACAAGTAAATGAGATTATGGATAATTCCAACGTCGATGATCCTATTTGTGGTAAAATCATGAGCAGGTATGCAAACGCTGCGTCTCTCATCTGGGTTGTATCATTTTGAAATGTTTGGCGATTTAGAACATACAACACATTGAACGGGGTTCAGATATTCGCTCCTTCGAAAGCCAGCTTGTCCGCGGATGGATGTGTACCAGTGGAGGTTTTAATCGACTTCAGATGCGAATCGAGAGATTTCGATCGCCTTGTGCCACAAACAGAGGCTACTATCCGTTACGACAAGTTCAATCGTCTGCGACTGCGAAACAACTCTGTGACCAGCAATGGGAAGGCTAATAGTGATAACGCTCACTTGCAGCATCAAACAGTTCGTGATCCGTACTGCTTTCCAGTGTCTGTTTGATGACGTCTTCAACCAGGATCTCCTTAACATCCATGTTCCGCGGTTTACTGTTTCTGCAAGCGACGAGCACTTCGCAGCAATCTCCGACATAGTGAACAAGCTATTGTTATTCTCTGACGCAGCTCACAAGACCCGGTTAGACCGGCTGGAAACGCTACTTTTCAGTTATGACTTTACCGATCTCACATCATCCGCAAGCGTTGTGTCTGATCTGCAAGCTCGACTGAGAGAAGGTGTTGAACAAGAACAAGCTGTGCAATGGCGTCTTCGTCGTCTTGGGCCCTCGGATGATCAGGTCAAGATGGAACTGGCAAAAATAAGAGCAGATGTGTTGGCTTTAGCGGACGAGCTCAGCTATGTCTTTGAAGCTATTAGACTGGCTCAAGATAAAACGGAAGGAAACAGTGATCAAAAGTCGGCGCTCCTGCTCCTTGCTTTTTCGCAGGAGATGTCTTGGCGGATGTTGGATGCTCGTCGAGAGTTGCTTGCCAAGCTTTCGGTCAAGAATGTCAAGTTTTCCTGGCTCAGTCGCCAAGACAGTTCGATTGTCAGCAGGCTCAGGGTAGGAGATTTACACGCTTTTGATGGATCAGCAACCGCTACCTGGTCCGAAATCCTTCGAAAACACAGCGAACCCAGTAATCATCCTTTGGTCAAGGTGCGTTCGATCGCTCTCAGCCCTGTCTTCTTTCTTACGTTTGTAAAGCGTGATCTGTTCGCGTTGTCAAATTGGACCGTTCTTGCACCTGTCGGTAGGTTTACTGAATCTCACCTCGCATGGTATTACCTGCGTTTATATCATCAACTTAGGCGGGATCAGCATCTACGAAAATTTCGAAGTATTGCTTCATCCTATATGTTTGCAACTGGACACGAAGGTTGGACAAAGAATAATGGAATACATTTGGCCCGCCAGGAAACACCGCAAGAAGGTTGCAGACAAAAACTCGGAACCACAGCAACATGATCCTGCCGTTGATTCTGCGAGCCCATTATCCAAGCCACACCACAATCGTAGACAACGTCCCCCCTCGCTTGATCTACAATCTCCCAAGCATCGCAAATCTCTAGACTCGCGCTCGTTGTCTCCAGGTGTTGCGCATAGACTAGGCGCTTCCAGATCCTTCACTGACTTAAGAAGTACCGCTCTTGGATCTCCCACATCTACATTCCACAAAAACCATTCGACGGACGCACTCTCGTCGATCCCCTCCTCTGTAGATACCGTGTCTCCTACCAGGAAAGCACATTTTTCTATCGAAAAGAATGAAACAAGCGACGCGGCAGAAATGAGGAATCGCTCTTCACAGAATATGTTTGTTTCTGTAGATATTGCAAGGTACGACATCAACGTGCTATACCGCCCTAAAACTAAAGTCTTCTGTGTGCAGTCTCCACTTACTCCTTAACATCATGAAAGAAGGGTCATTTCTGGTTCGCAACGCTCGTATTAGTACGCATGACTTGCAATATCGAAATCAAGTTTGGAGTGTAAGTATTGTTTGCCCTCACATGTAGGACGGCACTCACCGTGTTTCAGCTTGAGCAATTGGTTGATCAGTTCATCCCATCCAATTCGAGTTGGAAAGGATGGATGAAGATGGCATTCCATCAGCCGTTTTTTGACGTGTTCCCTGTAGCCCGTGAACTGATATCTAAGACGAAGCGGATTGCGTCAAAGGGGAGTACGCCTGTTGATCATCCGCGTTCGACCAAAAAGAGTAGATTGCCGTATCCTGCTCAAGAAATTGACGCCACGGAGAATAACATCCCGGCTTTATCAAGATCAACTCGGATACGTCTAGTTGCTGATCCTGATCCTGTAAATGGCGCAGAGTTAGTTCGACATCCTACAGAATTGGCCCATCGCCCGCGGATTCTCAGTATTTTCAGAAGGAATACGAACAACCCGAGAATTTCGTCGCCGGTGAGTATACAGTACTTTCGTTTTGTGAAGATCCAGTTAGCTAACCACGCATTCCAGGTTCCTCCACGTTCGGAAGTTTGATTGCGGCAGTCGCAGTTGTTTAACTCATAGAATATCATCGTCCTCTATATCCTTATTATATCTATAATGCACACGGACTTTTACTTTCATTGTATGTCGCGCAGCCCAATCTACACAATTAATCTTCCACATCCATCCCGAGTTGACTGAAGAAAATAATTAAATAACTTCAAACGGAAAGTGATACCGACTCGACTTACGAGGCTTCAGACTCCCTTCTTGCAGGATTGTATGTTGAAAACCCAAAAGAATTTCCAATGAAATTACCTGGATTGAACACATGACAACCTTCGTATGTCATTTGATATTGCTCATATTTGTCTGCTAACACAACCTGCAGGCAGAGCGTGTCAGTTCCTTCTTTGGATCGAGCGTCATAGCACGTACTGCTGTTGGCAGAGGATAAAGGCGTAGCGTGTGATCAAATTCGGAGAGCGTAGGCAAAATGGAATTGGTCAGCGGGGTGAGATGACTTTGGTCCAAAATTGTCTGAACAAGCTAAAATTTCAAAATCAACAAGAAGCACAAGGGAACGAGCTCGATATTAACGCAACGTATCGCTTCAAGTCGTCATTTCGAACATCTGGCTTGACACCGACAAGATTTCGTAACATTCTGGCCATCATGTCTTCTCGGAAAATTACGATTTCCTGATTGAAGAATTTGATTCTGCAAGGATTGGTAGCGAGATGGATCTTGGGTATCTTTGACTTTAGACGATTGGTCAGCGATGAAAGCAGAGGCTGCCGGGGAAGGACAGAATTGACGGTAATATCCAAAGGCCCTGGGACGAATACAAAATGAGTCGTTCGAGTTATTTTCTGGTATGATGCCACTAGGTCTCCCAATTCGTCAAAATTTTCTGTTCATTGGTACCCAATTCAGTGGACGTCAAGTTTTGTAGTAAAATATATAATACCTTGATATCGTTGAAGGTCTCTTGCGCTTCCCCGAGAAATGCCACAAGTTGTAAAGTTACCACATAGGACGATAACCTTCGGAATGAAGTTGACTTCTACACAGTTGTCGAACATCTTGCGAAGACCGTTTAGTGTTTCAGGGTGGTCTAACCAGACGTCGGACAGGAAGAAAAAATTAAGATCCGCAAGCTCTTGCTCTATTCTTATGAGGTATTGAGCCTTAGGAGATTGTCGGCTCGTAAACCATAAGAGCAGCCTTAGACCAGGTTACTTACATCTTCAACCAATGTTGTACCACCTTTACCAAGAAAGTCAATATGTCCATAAATCGATCTTGGAAGGATTAAGATTGGCTTTATAGCGCAATACGACAAGCTGACCTTGCCGTGTCTCTGCTCTCGCATGGAGGGTGACCAATTGCAATTACAATGAACGTTTCTTCTTCAGTGTAATCTCCTTCTACCAATGCAAAACACCCTTCTGTAAACAAACCTTCACTTGGCTGATCCTATAAATCTGATGTTATTAACTAGGTGATAGAAAGTTACGTTAATAGACATACCAATTGCGAAAAATCAAGTTGTACACTTCCGTCGTGATCTTCGAGACACAGCTTTCCTTCTTTATTATGCGCCAACATCCCAAACAAGAGAAATCGGTCGCCAGGACGTCCAAGAAGTTGTTTTGTGGACCTCAGCTACTTTTGTTAACTTACAGGGTGATAGCTCGGAGGCAAAACGCCATCATACCGTGAGCAAATGTTCTCGATCTCGAGAAGGGAGTGTCGAGGGAGAGAAATGATCATTTCGCAGAACTGTCTGTTTGATGATGTTGTACCTGTTGCGCATGGCAAAGACTCTTGATTCCGCGGATCCGGACATCGTTAGTTTATGTTTGGCTCTGCTCCCAATACGTGCTAAGTAGGCGGCCGCTGCAAAAAGGGTTCAATGCTTACTGCTCGAAGGTGCTACGTTCGGCCGACCAATGCCATAAAGGCATTCCAAACGCGTCGATCACAAAAAGATGGGACTCTGGATCGAGGAAATCGTGTTCAGCAGGGTTGGCATTGTCTGACAAATTCTGCAGGAGTTCGTATACTCTATGGAGCACGTCGACGGACACTTTCATGACTGCATCTGTACCCGCTGTCATTCAGTCGCGTCTTGTGCAAATGGGTTGGGACCACACACCATCCTGCCTGTTGTATTCCTTAGCGACAAGCTCAACGGATTGCTCGACATCTTCATCTGCGATCTGATGCTGGTCCAAGACCTGCTCTAGGAAGTCTAATGCCTCTGGGCCTAGAGAGTGGCTGTATTTACGAAAGACCTGTCTGAATGAGTATGAACAAGGAACAGAGGGATTGGTCTGATTAGATGCAGACCTTTATAATCGTGCGTTGCCGAGAATCGCTCATGTCGCTAGAAACAGCCTTGAAAGTAGTCGGACGCGTCGCGTTCTCGATGATGATCTGCAGGAGCACTGGTCACTCGATAGTCACGCTTTGATCTTTCCGGCGACTCAGGCTACAGAAGTGACCAGTCGAACCCACAATGTTCTCCATGTTGGACCTCGACATAAGGCCGGGCTCGGGCCTTGGGATATTCGAACTTGGTCTGCACAAAACTTCCTGCAAATTTGGATCTGATACTCATCATAGCGCATACAGGATCTTCACTATGGACTGTTCTTGATCTTCTTCGCCGGATGCAGAACACATTCCCTCAAGTAGACGTCAAGTTCGACCTTGATGCTCCAACAACACCCATAGTCCTACACATACGCCCTCATCTCGACCTCTTATTCTCTGAACGCCACCAAAGGTTGAAAGTAATCGTGCTCAGGAGGCTTCGGGATGTTCCTCCGGTAACGCTGCGATACAAAAACAACGTACTTCTATCGCAGGAGCATGTCCTCAAGCGCGTAGACATCAGACGGACGTTTGGTCCTACATATGAGGGCGATGAGCTCCGATACCCTGGTGTCTGGTTCTCATTCGAGGACGAGACGCAAACCGCTCAAGCTGATGACAGACTACAAGAGATTAGATCAATAACCGTATGTCAAGACAAGGGACAAGAACGGGATGCCTTAGATGAGGTCCTTGAATGTCCTATTATGTGTGGTGATATTTCCAGTGCTATTATTAAGGTACATTTCTACCTGCCTTTCTTCGTTGATTAGACGGTTTTCCTGTATAGATCCATGAAGGAGTGACTCTAAACTTTTTTCCGTCGTCATCATCAGAACCCTTGGAAGTACAGTTGGGTGTCACAACTGCACAGGACTTGGTGGCGGACTTGGGACCTCCTATGAAAATTCATTATCGAGAGGACGACAGGATGACCATCCATTCGAGGCTTAAATCACCCGAAGATGAGGACGACGATTCCTCATGTATGCCATGCATCCGATCTTCTTTGCATCTCTTACATCAGACTATGCAGATTTCTACAATTACTTCCAACATGGAATAGACTTCCTGATTTCTGGTTCCACGCATACGGTCCGGAAAATAGTGCTTCACTCTAACGTAGTATGTGTTTGACTCTGGAACTTCACGGAAGGGTATTGATGATATTCGAGCAGCCAGGGTCACCTTTATTCCATCGTTATAAACGTTGCCCTTGGGAAATAGAAGGCGTACCAGAGGACGACGAAGATGGTGAAAATTCCATGAGTATTCATTTGATTCTCGAGCTCAATAATTACCGTACTTGTAGACTCGCCACCTCGAATTGGGTTCTACGAAAGGGTAAGCGGCCGACGAAGTTATTTCTCTAATCCCGTCACATCCTTCTTACAGGTTGAGAGGATTAGTCATTTTCTTCATCCGGGCGAAGCGCCACCATCCATGCTGCTCGATAGAACAGATGACGAGGAAGGCGTGAGCTTGCCAAGCGCGATTACTCGTGAGTATGGTAGCATTTATCTCCTCCTTGCTACTGAAATCTCTACAGGCCTTTTGGGTTTCGATGGGATTGTGCTAGAGGTTTCAGAGTCGGGTCAGGTAGTTTCACTCGTACTATTCTGAAGACAGTTAAAGAACATCTGTACATCGGACTTATATAAGGTTACAATGTGGTATCATAGTAATAATATCTACGTCTTGAAAATTTCAGGCCAAATTATCCTCAGTTCGTCCAATTCAGTAACCATATCGTTGGTATGCGTCTCATATTCACTGCCAATCTCTTTCCTTCTCCCCCCCTCGACAGCAATTAAACCTCGTTCACAAAAATGAACACATCGACCCCATCCCAACTTTTTGGCTGCATCGACGTTGTTTTTACTATCGTCAATGAAGAAACACTTTGACGGGTCCGTCACATTTGCCTTGCGCAGAGCCTGTGCGCAAAGGTGTAAGTATTGATATATCGATACTCTGGGAGTGATGTATAAATACCTCGTGGTAATACTCCGCTTCTGGCTTACAGGAGAAATTGCTCCAAACAGGAAAGATATAAGCCAAAAAAGTCGTTGCTAAAACAGGGATGATGCAAACCGTTGTTCGTAATCGCAGTATACCAGACCCTCAATCTGATCATCGATATTGAGAATCTTGAGAACTCTGGATGCATGCTGAGAGTTGATTTGCGTGAGAATTGCCATATAAAATGTGAGGTTGTAGAATAGAAGGAATACATACCGGTTTATACGCATTTGTCAGAGCCCAAACCCGTGCCTATACAATACAATCGAGCGTAAGATTGGTTGTGAAACGTGCGTTATGGCGTATACCTTGCTGCGATCTATGTCCTGGAACAGTCTTCGGACACTAGGGTCCGGTTTGATCATGTCTTCAAGCGGTAAAGAACCGTCACATTTCTCGTTGAAATCCAGAGGGTCTATCTGCACGTCGGGTGAGCGGGGTTCATGAAGGAGCTGGAAGGGATGTTCACCGACGTCGTGGTGACGAACGAGTCCGCGTAGAGCCAGACCGTATTCAGAGTAGTATCTATGGTGGAGTTCTGATGCTTCTTCGTGGCCCAAGCCCAGGGTGACAAAGTAAGCTATATATCAGGGTAATCAGTAAATGATATTAAGAATCCATTGTTATTTACCGTGTATACGATCTCCCATTGCTTTAGAGATCTGGGTACTTGCAGAGTATAGAGTGTTATCTATATCGAACCAGACGATGTACCTGTCGTCTTGGGAATCCATAATTTTTATATGTGATAGAGCGGTTCAAACTAGGAACTGACTCCATTGATTGCCATCGATCGGAGTCCTGAAACCGATAAGTATCGGAGTTTGAAACCGTGCCCGGCAGACAATCTGGATGTTGGAAACGCTTCAATGCTTGCGACCTTCCCGTAAGTAACGTCCGCGATGACTGATCGCAATTTTCGAATATGTTTTGGCGATTGATATTAGTGGGAGCAGTCGTGGGAATTGCATTGCGGAGGGATGCCAGAAGAGATCCAAAGTTGGCACAAGGTCGTATTTTCTTATTGTTAAAAATCTTGCCACCACCAAGCCCATATTGTATTCGGTAGATAAAAGCAATTGGGTGTACGAAAAACCTGAATATTTGTATCTAAATAATTGGGCAGATGTTATTAGAGGCGACGGGATTTGCCGTGGAAATAGCCGAAAAACCATCATCCAATAATCCTCATCAACACCATCCTCTAAAGCCATATCCGCAAGACACATCGACGACGTTGTGAGTACCTCATTTTACTGTTAGAGCTTTGCATAGGATGCATATGGTCCGATGTTACTGTTGGAAAGGCGGATTTAGTGACAGGATAGAGATGGATTGCTTGATTCTGATTTGGATGCGCCAGAAAGACCAACAACTCATCTTCATTCTTAGATGGCTCGCAACTCGGATATCGCCCCCAATCTCGGACGTCTGTCACGCTCACAGGTCTCCGCCAAGCGCGGTCTCTACAAGGGCCTGAAAAAATCTTCCAAACCTGCGGCAGACGAGGTCCCTGCTACCAAGGAAGTTCCCATTGGTGGCGAAAAAAACGGTTCCACACGTCTCGTTCCTACGAAGAAAGCTCCTCGATTCTACCCTGCCGAGGATGTCCGCCAACCAAAGAAGAGCCGGAAAACACCAAAGCCCACAAAATTACGCCCTTCTATTACTCCGGGTACCGTTGTGATTTTGTTGGCGGGGAGGTTCAGGGGAAAGCGAGTAGTGTTCTTGAAGCAGCTAGAAAGCGGGTTGTTGTTGGTGACCGGTCCTTTCAAGATCAATGGTGTTCCCTTGAGACGGGTAAACCAGGCCTACGTTATTGCTACATCTACCAAGATCGATCTTGCCGACGTAAAGGTGAGGTTTCTTTTTCCTTGTGTCCGTTATCACAACTGATGGTATGACATAGCTCGATGAAAAGATCAACGACGCATACTTTGCGAAAGCTGCCGTCAAGGGTCCTCGTTCAGCAGAAGATGAATTCTTCTCCGAGGGTAAGCCTAAGGAGAAGGAGCCCATCCCTGAATCCAAATCATCCGACCAGAAGGACATCGACAAGGCCATTCTCGCATCGATTAAGAAGCAGGAGTACTTGGCCAAGTATTTGAAAGCCACTTGGGGTTTATCGAAGGGCCAGTTCCCTCACCAGTTGAAGTTTTAGATGGATTTGGGACATATGAGGATGAGTACAGGCTTATTAGGACGTATGATATGCCACCCAAATATCCATGACTGCTTTCATATTGCAATGCATGTTGTAATCCATATGTCTACTTGAAATGTTGGAAAGATGAAGTACATGAGGCTCCTGCCAAGTTAGGTAGGCAAGGTGACTTGCATGTTCGTCTTAAATAATTCTCGTCTAGGACTTAGTCGCTCGTTTGCTCGGCCTCTCTATGCTCCTCCAAGATCATTACGGACAAAGAGAACGTATTTCACGACTGTCATTCAAACCCTTTCCAATGGTGTCCTTGACCTGGCAGTCGCACTTCCGTACCCATCATCTTTCCCTCCTTATTCTACGACAATCATCGTAGTTACTGTGGCGACACGTCTCATATTCACTACGCCATTTTCAATATGGGTACGCCTTTTCGAACGTGTATTTTTTCCGAGTCGTAAATCCGTTGCAGGCGAAGAAATTGCAATGGAAAACAGAGGACATCGTTACACCTCGACTACGCGAAATAGGGCCTCAGGTGGCACAGAGAGTTAGGAGACAGATGGCAAAGGAGGGTATCAAAGGAACCAAAGACGAACTCAAAAATATGCACCTGCAAAGGTCTCAGCAGGAGGTCATGATTTCCTACACCACTAAATACTTATATTCCCGTAACTGATGGAAGGCGAAACTTTTAGATGATTAAAGAACGCAAGAAACTGTTAGCGCAGCATAAATTCTCACCCACGATGATCATGGCCATACCTGCTCTCACCCAACTCCCCGTATTCGTTCTATCCTCTCTCGTGTTCGCGCGAATAACTCAGACCCCTTCGGGATTAGACGCCGAGTCGTTTTGGACACTGACTTCGCTTGTCAATCCTGACCCTACAGCTACGATTCCCGTGGTCATAGGTCTGATTACCCTCGCGAATGTCGAGTCTTCGAATTGGTTTATCACCGATGCGCAGAAAGCTCGGCAAGAGAAGGTGGAAAAGTGGAACGCGGAGAAAAGGGCTCAGGGACACGTAGTGCTTGAGCCCAAAAAACTGGTGCAGAACGCGCTGAGGATACTCTCTGTGGGCCGCATCTTAGTGGCTGCCATGGTTCCCGGAGTGAGTTGTTTTCTTCTACTCCAACTCGCAATCAAGTGTGTGAATCGCGTCTACAGGCTGTGGAGATCTATTGGCTTGCTTCAGCTTCGTTTGGACTGTTGCAATCTTGGGTATTTGATTGGTGGGAACGACGGAGAGCGAAGGCAATCGAAAACAAAACTTTGTCTTCCAAGCCCCACAGACTTGTATAACGATCAATAACTGTGAGCTTCCTTATTTTTATCATGGCGATGATCAAATCTAGTGGTGGAGAGAACCACTTTATTTTCATATGGTGGTGCTCCGTGAATGTGTCTTGATCTAATATGAGCCTTTCTCCAACTTCCAGCCTCTGTTTTATGGTACAGTGTTTGCTAATACATAGTTTATTGCCACAGAAACATCGCAACTCTCAGTACATGTGTCAGGCTTGCCTATCTCTAACTTCACCTTCTAGGCGCCTTGCCGACCACAACCTAGCATATAACATGAACATTTTGTCTTCCGATTCGTAGCGGGTTTTGCGACAATAACCTTGGTTGGGGTCAGCAACTTGCCCCGTCATGTACCAGATATGCGAGCCGGAGCCTGAGAAGGCCGTCTCATATGATTTCAAATAATTCCATTTGAACCACGTCTGCAGGCATTTCATACCAAAGAGTTAACGCGATCGTTTCAGAGATGTTCTCGACGAGTTCATACCACAAAATGATATTATGATTGCCAGTGAAACTGTATTGTAATAGTTGTAATTGATCATTAAACGGTCGTTAAACAATGTTTTCAGAGTCATTGCAACTACGCATACTTATGGGCGACGATACACGATGTAATCACAGTAAAAGGCCTAACAAACAAAACCACATAAAAGAAAATGTAAGATCCAAGGGGTGATCTCTCCAGTATCACGTCTAGCTTGTGAACTCCTCAATATCAATACCCATCGGTAGCGACGCGAGCGTCAAATATTTATGGGGACCGTAAACAAGCAAAGAGAAACGTACAGCAGCTATCGACCCAATACTTAATCTCGAAAATATGTCGCTGTTTTTCTGACGCTACCGGCGACAAGAAGGGCCTTCAATTTCGCGATCACCGCTTTGAGCCCGTTTCACGGTGTCCTTGGCCTGGAAATTACACTTCCGTACCTGCCGACCCTCCGCAATCGATGCAGTTACGGTGGTAATTTTGATTCATACTCACATTCCCACTCTCAACATACGCGTGTTGAAAAGCGGATTTCCCCATCGACGCGAGCCTGAACCGCGGTGGAGATCCGAGGACATGCTGACAGTTTTGCTGAACGAAATAGGACGTCAATTCATCATGTAGAAGATCATAGAGAGAGATACGGCAAGAGATGCGATGGACGAATCCAATACGAGGTATAAAGGCTATATAGCGCCCGCAAAACGAGGTCTACGTTACTATGAATCATGATCCACTGAACGCGCATCTTCTCGTAATTGATGAATCAGGTTTCTAGATATGATGAACTCAGAACAGATCCAGCTCTCGAGGTACCAACTCCAATTTCACCCGCCCCGAGGCTGCGTTTCCTTTGGGCGTCCTTTCACCCTCAGAGTCGATGCCCGGCCCGCCCACCGGGAACGTGTGAGCCCGCCGAGAGGAGGCGAACCATCAGAAGACAAGTTAAAAGGGCCAGTCGGAGATCGTCCTTGAGCCTAAAGGCGGCCAAGGACGGGTCGAGGGCAATTGATAACGCGATGGTACCTTGGAGTGCCATCTTATCTGATTCATCGTGCTCACAGGCTGTGGGAATACATACATTGAGTTCTTTCAACGCAGTAGGAGCTTCTATGGGAACGCCGAATAGCGAAACAATCAGTTTCAGCAAAATAATATCACCATTCAAGTCTTTGAGAAGTATGAATACAGTGCAACTGATTCTCGGATCGAAAACTACTGATGGAGAGATGGCGACATTTCATGAAGAAGGTGATCTTACTACATGTGCATGAGCCTTCCTGCAGCTCTTTTTCCACAATATTACGAGAAGCACTTGCGGCTGACACCTGTCTCAATGCCCTCAACACAATCAAGATTCACAATTGTTTCTTTCTTGCCTCATCTCTGGACGCAACATACCGGCCCAGCCCAAGATGCCAACATATCCTAACGTTTCACATAAACATTTCATATTTAGACTCGTAATGAATTTGCTACGTACCTTGGGATCAACAACGACACGCCGAAGAAGATTGTGAGCCAGAGTATAGGCGGCCAAGCTGAAACGCTCCAGCGATATTCACCCAAGGCATAGATAGTCACGATCAAGTGAAATACATCGCCAAGGAGAAGAGGAGTCAGCAGCGAGGCTACAATCTTCTCCTGGATCTCCGGTTGGATAATATACTTTCTGGTGCCGTTTAGAATGAAGACGTTGATGATGCCTAGAAGTGTGCAGGTGTGTGCCAACTGCAAAACTGTGACCATCGTAGCGGGAGATAACTTGTCGAATGGCGAAGAGCCTGAAGGCCAGGGAGCTTGTAGTCTGTGGATCTATAATACGCATGATCAGCAGGCTTGGAGATGTTGAACAGAGAGGTGCACACTTTCTGGGGATCGAAGAGAGTTGCTATCAGGCCTGCGATGGATAGCAGGGGTTCATAAACAGCAAAGATTGCATAGTAGATGGTCGGAAGAGCAGATCTACTAGTGGACATTACGGTGAGGGTGTGTCGACGGGTCGTTAGGAGGACATCATATATATGAGCCGGCGAGGAATCGGTGTGACTTGAGGCAGCATTGCAAAGTCAAACGGGGGAAATTACAGTAATGGCAGTTAGTGAGGTCCTGAGGCCTGGCGGACAAAGGCGGAGCCCGGATTCCAGACCGCCGGTTCGGTCTGATTCAGACCTGCCCTAAACCCGAAAATCATCTCAACGAAACCGGAGGCGAATTGGTTTCTCTTCATCTTACATATTCACGGATCCATGTTAACCAGGGAGACAACGAGAGTGCGCCAAGTTGATCCTCTCCCATATGGCTAGGTCCTAGAGTGCTCCTGTGTTCGGGATGAGGGTAATAATGCTTGCCTCACCGTTTCGTTTAGGTTAAAGCTTCGCTTCCTTCTAACATTTCTCCATCTTTTTTTTTTTACTTTCAAATTCCGCAATCTGCTGCAAATACACGAGTCTTCTTATCGAGCGTTGTGCTCCTGGTAGGGTTCTCTGTAAAACACAGCAAAATATGAAGCCACGTGCAATATTTTTCGTCCGTGTTTGGATTTGTTTCACGGTCACTGTTGACTCTTGGATGAACGTCGATGAACAACCAGAGCCGAGAGCATGGAATGAAACCAGAACTTGAGGGTGTGGCCAGTCCAGAGACCAACGGAGCTGCCATCAATAGCATCCCCCAACATGCGATGTACCATCCCTTATCTCCTGAGGTTCTGGCACTGCTCATGCCAGCTGCTGTCTTCGGAACGCTAGCACGACTAGGACTGGTTGCTTTGACTTCATATCCTGGAGAGAGCATATTTCCGCTTGCGTATGTGCAGGGTGTTGGCTGTTTGATTATGGGGTTCTGCCTTGCATTGAAGAAGCCTATATTGGATTTGTGAGTTCTGTTCTTCTTGATTTCAAATGTGTTTTAAAAATTCGGTAGTTACGCCCCGCTATATACTGCATTCACCACAGGTGACTATCATCCTTGCACTCAGAGATGAGCCTGTTGCTGAAGCTCTCGCGTAAGGGTTTTGCGGATCGTTGACAACATTTTCTGGTTGGCAGTTCGATATCTTTAATTCTTGGACCAATCCACAGCATTTCCATCGGGATTGGCTACGGGATGTAAGCCATCCTCGTTCTCTCCATGCCTAATTTTCAAACAGTTCCGTAGGTCATAGATGGCATAACTAAAATGGTGTTCACATTGATCATATCTTTGGCGTCGGTGTCTTTTGGAGAATACCTGGCCACCATTTCACTGCCCTTTATTCCAACTCTTGGCCCTCCTAGGCGTGCTTTTCGATATGGTCTCTGCACGCTCGGTCTCTTAATTTACGCCGCGACATTCCCAGCCTACGCACGACTTCCGACGTCATATCGATCGCAAGCGACAGCTGCCATCATGTTTTCATTTCCCGGGGCGCTCACTCGTTATCTTCTATCTATCTACATCAATCCCATGCTCAAATTGCTGCCACTTGGAACGTTCCTGGCTAATATAGTAGGGACCGGGTTACTGGGGATGTTCCACATCTTGCAGGGTGTACGGACGCCGTTCGGTCCACACGCATGTTCCTTGCTGCAGGGGCTGTCAGATGGATACTGTGGGACATTGACGACAGTGAGTACGTTTGCGGTAGAAGTGAACGGAATGAAGGGAAGCAGAAGGGCTTGGTTATACGTCTTTCTGAGTTTGGTCTGCAGTCAACTGTTGCTGCTCGTTATGTTGGTGCCTTCCTATACTGCAGGACGAGTTTCGAAAACGAATGCATGCAAATTTGTGTAGTTACTAAACGTCTTGAGAAAATGGTCGGAGTTTGAATCTATCACCAGGAAAGGAGACGAGACATGCACTTATTGGTGCGTTTTCGTACTCCTGCTTAATTCACATTACTCCATGTCTCGCCAGCCTTCGCACAGTCTAGCAGACGTTGCACAAGCTGAACTAGAGGAGGTTGTTGTTAGTGGTGCAGGTGAAGGGGCTGAGGTTATGGAGGAAGTGGAAGAGCAGGAAGGTTACAGTGCGTATTTTCAAGCCCTTGTTTCTCGTTTTTTTTTCACGGGTATCATCATCATGTTTTATCCTTGCAATAATATCCACATTTTACCGCCTTTTGTCGCCCTGTGTGTCGTTTCGTCTGAATTAATCTCGATCGCATAGCTTCCTCGACGCCTACGTCCACGCTTACTTGGATCAGCTGGTTCTGCTCCCTGCCAGGCCACGAATATTTTTGTGAAGTGTCGGAAGATTTTATCGAAGACGATTTCAATTTGACGGGATTGAATGCGATGGTGCCGTTTTGGAAGGAGGCTATGGATATGGTGTTAGATGTGGAGCCAGGTGAGTTTTCTCTTCATCGCCTGTTATGGGCGCGAGATATTGACGCGCCTCTGGTGTAGATGAAGACAGCGCGAAAATTCCAGATGTGTCGATTGTGGAGGCCTCCGCAGAGCTCCTGTACGGCTTAGTGCATCAGCGATATATCCTCACGAGACAGGGACTTCAGGCTATGGTTAGCGTCATTATCTTATTTTATCATTTGCGTGCTAAATTGCTGTGGCTAGATTGACAAATATGAAACTGGAGTATTTGGTTCATGCCCAAGAGTGTATTGTCGAGGGACGAGTGTTGTGCCATCTGGGAGATCTGATTTGCCAGGATTGGATACGGTAAAGCTTTATTGCCCTAATTGTCATGATATATACGCGCCGCCGAGCAGTCGATTTCAAGGCGTAGATGGTGAGTGATATGATCGTACCTTGTGTTGCACGGAAATGGACTCGAGTTGGGGGGTAGGCGCATTTTTTGGAACTACGTTCCCACATCTGTTTTTCCAGAGTTATCGGGAACTGGCTCCTGCGCCGTTTTACAAACGGCGTGCAACGACGTCGAATCCGTCGTCGTCACCTGGCGGTAATTCGTCTGGGAGCACCTCATCCCATCAGTCTGCGTTTGTTAACCCGAACCAACATGGTGGACAAAAACGGGCGTGTGGGAGAATATATACACCCAAGATTTATGGATTTCGGGTCAGTGATCATGCCAAGAATGGACCTCGGATGCAGTGGTTGCGAATGAGGCCTGCGTCGCCGGAGGAGTTGGATCTCGTTGATTGGAGAGGGAGATGGGTCGATGATGAAGAGGCTAGGTATGATGACGATGAAGAGGACGAGGATCGGCAGATGGAAGAGTTCGATCCAGTAGGTGCTTGGTTTATATCGAAAGTTATAATGTTTTCATAGTCTAATACAGGATAATGGCGACGACGAGGACGAGGAAGTTGAGGAAGACGAGGAAGAAGAGGAACATGGTGGCGGTGTTGGCGCCAAAGAGAAAACGAAAGTTCGGATGAGGGGAGAGGAACCGCGGTCGTCTCTTCCACCACCATCTTCGTCACCTCGGGTGACGTCTTCTGCATCGAGTGCTCCACCACGAACGCCGGTTTCTATTTCAGCAATGCCGTTGAACAGTGGGACCATAATCTCAGGAGGTCGAGTGCGAGCTATTAGACAATGGGCGGCAGCCACTGCTTAAGTAACGACTTGCCATAGATAGTAATAATAGGAGCAGTCGCGAGCGTGGAAAATTGATGGGAACTGCCTAGAGACCGTGGGAACAGCAAGATATAGCTGCAAGCCACCGTGATTGAGCGTTGTATCACTCTTTCACTGAACGACAAAATGGCCCGCTCAGGTGAGTGAAAATGGACCATGCAGCGAGAGGGAGTGACTGAGGACGTTCATAGGTATTCGCATTGGTTTGAACAAGGGTTATCCCACCACGCCCATCCCCAAAACGACCCGCCCAAGTCAGCTAAAGGGCAAACAATCGACCAAGACCAAGTTTGTGCGCTCTATCATCCGGGAGGTTGTTGGATTCGCTCCTTATGAGAGACGGGTCATGGAGCTGTTGAGGAACTCTAAAGTGCGTTGCATTTGGGATGTATTTTTGTTCACTAGCTGACTAATTGAATTTTTATAGGACAAGAAAGCGCGGAAGTTGACCAAAAAGAGGGTAAGAAAGGGGTTTTCGTATATTCTAGTAGATCTAACGGAAGGTGAACCCCAGCTCGGCACACTGTTACGTTCGAAACGCAAGTTGGAGGAGCTTGGGACGGTGATTCAAGAAAGCAGACGGGCGGCACACTGATTATGATGAGAGGCCGGTATGCACTACGATTACACAATACATGGTCATATGTTGCGTAGAAGGAGTCAGCGGAGATCAGCGAACAACGGCAGATGAGGATGCAATTTAGTCAGTGTATGCGTGTCAGTGCTCGGCGCCCAGTGATGAGAAAGAATGTGTTTGTAACATTTGTAACAGTATCCGGATCGATTCCCTCGCTTATACATAGTCTTCGTTCGGCTCGGTCCTCCTCT
Source organism: Sarcodon aspratus (assembly GCA_003313825.1). Classification (NCBI taxonomy): domain Eukaryota; kingdom Fungi; phylum Basidiomycota; class Agaricomycetes; order Thelephorales; family Thelephoraceae; genus Sarcodon; species Sarcodon aspratus. The sequence continues at coordinate 907 of QLOR01002081.1, read as the reverse complement.
CCAATGTCCTCCCTCGCCCCTCCTCCTCCTCCTCCCAACCGCAGCCGTGCTTCATCTACCAACCTCCGTCCTCCCCTGACCATCGAGACCTGCAGTGCTCGCAAGCGCGCGTCCTCCGTCTCATCGGTGGCTTCGCAGTCCCCGCCGGCGTCCGTCACAGCCACTCTGCCTGTTCAAGATCCTGCTTCCAAGTCTCCCAGAGCATCCTCAACTTTGGCCTCAGCTTCATCCATGTTGCCTGTCTTCCTGTCAAAGTCGCTGCAGCTTTTGAACACCTCACACCACCATGCTTCAACACCTGTATCCACTTGCTCTGATGACACACTCTTGCCCTTGTCTGCGTCCCCAACGCGTTCCACGTTTGGAGACGTTTTTTCAGAGAAGCAGTTTTTCACTCATTCTGGGTTCCCCTCGGTACGCTTTTCGTTTTCAACTTGGTTTCGTGTG
>QLOR01002079.1:0-18495 GCA_003313825.1 Sarcodon aspratus | reverse complement strand
ACAACGGCTATTCTTCTGAACTTGAAGAACTTGAAACAGGCTAGAGTCATTCATTTCATGTTCTCCCAAAATACGTCATATCCAAACTGGTGAACAAACACCACCCGCTCTTCACACAGCCTTCGATCGTCATCGTCGCGGATACTATCATTGCCAGACCGCAAGTGGAGTTGAATTACGTGGTGTACACAAGGTTTCTCCTACAGGCTCTCTCATCCAGAGGATGTCTTTGCAGCAAATTTAATACAGCTTGCTTTTCATTTTTAGTTTGCGGGCTGGGGCAGCGCTTGGGCAGGGTCATGATTTCGCAATGACGTTACTGAGACTGAAGCTGGCCATCAACATTGTTCCGGGTGTGATATATATCGTGGGACAACCGCAAAACGATACCGAAGGTGTGCATAAAACATGCGAGATGACTTCTGCTGTCTTGTCCGCGCGTATGTCATCACAGATTCTTTTGGCGACGGAAGAAGTACTTGGTAGTCGTGATATACTTGTTGGGGGTCAACGGATAGTATGCATGGGTTATTGCCTGGTTTTGAGACAGCCACCGGCTTGCATAAAGGGTCCGAGCGCACTGACAACCGTCGGTGCTAAAATAAACAGTCTACGCGTAAGATTCCGAGGCAGGGAACACATAATGCTTACTTGGATATCGCGTACCCCCAATGTGCTTGATCGACGCTTGATGCACCGTTCCGTAACCGATGTTTCCGCATGAAAAGCTCTGGTAGCAAAAGTCGATCAAGAACGGATCAGATCCAACTGCAAGGATGGAACAAGGGTGACAAGGACAACGTACACAGTGTATAATGTTCCTCGAGAAATTCTGATGCGCTAATTCGCTGCTCGTGGGTGTAAGTATGTAATTTTACCGTTGAAGTTGCCACGTATGATCAACAGACGTTGATTCGCCTCTTTCAAGACCAAGATGCCGAGTTAACATAGTCTGAGGAGTACTGTGCCATATAATCTGTGTATATCTTGCCGTTTTATGCTGTGAGTGAAAAATGAGCGAAAATGCTGCAGCCCTGAATCCCTCCAACGACTGCTTCGAAACAGATCTCGACATACGGTAACTTAATGCATCATTAAGAACAAGGAAGAACTCGGCTATCAAGCACACACGCCCTTGTCATCATTTTGAATTGATCGCGATTGAATTTCCTGCCAGTGATGGCCGGACGGAATCAAACAAAGCTGCGCCAAGTGGGACGTACTAGATTCCTATGTATGTGCATAGATAGCCTGGATGGTGCATAGGTGAAGGCAGTGCTATTTAATGCTTTTAACTGTGAAAAAAGGGATCAGGGTTCTCTGAAGCACGTGCGAGATACTCACATTTCTGGGTTACATAGTAGTAGTTGTGCCGTAAACCATGATATGACATGGATACGGGGCCCAATCAGCAAAAAATCGCTTAATAATCACCGTGTGCTTTGAGCCCACACCTGCAAGTACGGAACCGGTGGGAGAGACACTAATGCGTTGCGTCATCACTACAAGAGCCTTGTGGCGCCAACAGCGTTACTGATGGCCTGGTCTGATTAGCCGCCCTGGCGAACAAGCGAACAAGAATCCCGTGAACCCCTCAACAATTAGGTGAGCCTGGTAGAAACTATCACTGGCTTCTAAAGGGAGCAGGTCAGAAGGTTTTGATGAGGGAATTCAAGAGTGTGTGTGTACGACATACGATGTAGATGTTCATCGTGTTACGTGACGACTCGGATTCGTTTCGGAGACAGTTCGGTCCGTAGATTGGAGCGAATGCAAAGAGCATGGATCAAACACGACCGTTAATACAATACCAGCAGGCAATGTAGGTTGAGGCAAATAATTGGAGATAAGTAGGATAGATTGCTATGATATACGGAATTCATTTAAAGGGGTCGTTTAAACGAATGTGGAAAGGTCGAGCGCTGTTCCGCGACGTGAGACTAGTACGATCCCTGGCATGCGCTATGTGTGGCGGCAGGTCCGTGATGTTGTTGTAGCACTTACCTATACTCATCGACAGGCATATTTTTTGACCTGCACCTGAAGGTGACCGGGTTCTACGTTGATTTCTGAATTCCTGATTCGCTCCAAAGGTCATTCGGCATCTGCCGGTCTGTGATTTGCATCGTGGCATCATCACTGCTGTGGGGCCGTGCACTGAATCAATCGATCAAACATGTCATTGAACTATTAGCCCCTTATCCTCGCCTTCAAGTTGATAAACCGGATCTGAGTCTGGATTTATCTATCTGCCGGAGACAACCTCACGTACATGGCGTTCTTGTGCTGCATCTCGGCCTTGGGTTGTCTCGAATGGTCGCATCAGGCGCTGTATCAATCCGAAATGCTGATTATGCTGTAATAGAAAAAGGAATGTTCTTACGCGATTTCCTGGGGCCCTCTCACGGCGACAATCGGATTAGGTGACATTAGATAGGAATCCTAGGATGTCCCATGTCGAGTTGGCTTCGGATCAAGGCATGTTCACTCTTAAACTCAGCACTTGGGGGGATTTCTCTTCTTTCTTGTGTCCCCTCCTAGAAAGAGCAGAAGCTTTCGGTTGGTGAATTACCGCGGAGTAGACCATCATGGACCCTGCTGTGTTTATCCGGTACTTGCAGAACGAGAGACTTGTTATGGATGTGAGTTTTCTGCCAGGCCGTATGAAGCGAATTTCCCTAAGATACACTTTGCCTAGAACCTGTATAGTAAGCCAAACCCACACTTGCTACGCTTGTCATTTGCTGAACGACTGTGCAGTATCCGCTACTGCTCTACTTGTATGTCTGTGAAATACATATAGTCTCTCTTTTCATGACCCGCATTTCGGCTCCAGATCTATGATTACCTTTTGACTGTCCATCTCGAGGTCAAATTTATCTGGTTTTCACACTGGGGCTATACGAAGATCCTCTTCCTGCTGATTAGGTATATGGCTTTTGCAGATGTATTCATTGTTCTTCACAGTAAGTCCTGTTTGCTCCAGTTGCCCCGGACGCCGTTGAATCGTCCCCAGACCAACTATTCTATGACGTTTCAGAGTCGACATGCAAAGTGACATGGCCTGTGGCAGCTTGTAATTTCTTCCAAATATTGGATTATTCAGTCGATTAAAGCGTATCTTTCAATCAGGGTTGCTAGTTTGGAAGTTGATTTTCGCAGAAGGTGAGTTGCTCTCGTGTCGAGGTTCATTATTTCAACCATGTGAATTTTTCCCTCTTCTCAAAGCTGTCCTTGCCATCAGAACGTGGGCAGTTTGGCGTCGAAACAAAGTAGTCGGTGCCGTGCTTGCGACTGTAACGGTTGGAAATATAGTTACGCAGTGCATACTCGTAGTCAGGTTCATAAACTCCATGCAATGTATGTCCCTCCTTGCGCATTCGGTATCGCTCTTTAACGCCATTTTTGTGAAGATGCACCTGCTCCATATCTTGGATTCCAGGGATGCTTTCTCACTGGGGTTAGCAGAATCTTGGCAGCAAACTATGCTTCACTTACTGGGCTGCAAGCTAGTACGTGCATTTAGCTTTCAAGTCATATATGCATCAGCTCACGCCCCTACAGTCGTTCTTGGACTGATGGGGCTGAGTGCTTTCCGGTCATGTTCGTCTTTATGATTATTCCATCGGTGTTAGTATGTCATCGTTCTCTACGATTTGTAGATCGAGCGGGAAGCACCAACGAACTCTCGCTCGTCATCCACAGAGATGGTGCGTCGTGCTTCAATATGTTGTCATCAACCTCCTGCCAGACCTGACGCTCCTCGGAAGGCATCCTGTTTTACGTTTACCTACTTTGTGCGTTTTATGATACTAGAAACATACCTGGTGCTTACAGCATTTGGTAGTAATCACTGCAGCAAACGTAGCCGTAATAACTGCTTCGTCTGTAAGCCGCCTTGTTTGTTTTTTCAACAATGATTTATGTTCGGTTGACACTTTGGTTTCCGTAGCTTGAAACAATGACCATGTTGTCTCCGTTAGTATATCGGTCACATCGTGTTCGTACATTTTCCTAACATCCCTTTAGCTTGGAGGACGTTTTATATTCGGTGCTCACCGCCCGGATAGTTCTCAACATTCGAAACGTGGGGCGAAGAGGACATGAAACTGAACTGCACACTGGATATGGCGAATCGCGAACACTAACTGTGCCTCTTCGGTTCTTGTCTGGTGATGAACACCCCCAGGACCGCACTGCATGGTCAGAAAATTCGGGGAAATACGAACTGGAATCTGGCCCTGAACCTGAATATGCCGATGGCAAGAACTTGCAGGTACCTGTACCATAGATCGTCGCTGTGGTATTATAGTATGTAGTTTGATCACTTTTGACGTCGCATGTCAGGTTGGACCCAGAGGGATCTCCTGAAAGTTAATTGTAAAGTATAAGGAGCTATTCAATTGTGTTATTACAACAAAATTAGCAACTCGAACGATCCTCTTCGTCCTCGTAATCTATGATACCGTGATACCAGCAAGCGACAAATTCTGTGGGAGCTGGCATATGACTGACATAGACCTTGGCCGCCTACCTTTCACTGGCAAGTTCAAGTTGTATCGCGATCGCCACACGTTTTCGGCATCTGCCGTGAACAAGGCGCCAATAATACATGTTACCATTTCCGAGTCCATCGCGTCTTTCTAACGGTTTCCCATAGCATGTCTACCCAGCAATTGCTCGCCGATGGACTCTGCCTTCGATTTTCCGGGGATATTGCATCACATCCCTCTCTGAATGTTGAAATGGCAATCAACATCTTGGTCAGAGGCACCCAAGCGGCCTATTCAGTGCCATTCACATGGGGGTATATTGATAGGCCACAAGGTGAGCGTAATAGGAATTCCTACATGCGCACCAACTTACATTGTCGATTTCATATCGGAAGAGGGGTCTGCATACTTGCTTTTTATCGCCCCGCATATGCAATTCCCGGTAGATGGATTACGGTTCCAAGAAAACGAGCAGCGATATACAATGCCCTCTGCGAACAACCGTGTATGTTGCGATTCAGCCCCCCCATTGCATCACCGGCGATTCGAACGCTTTATTAGGAACTAGAGGTGACAGAAGCCAAGTTTGGGTTCATCCCTAACTCGCAAGATACGACCGCTTTTCGTGTGCGACGCAAGTTTAGGCTTACGAAGGGGGGAAACTCCCAGCTTTGGTTGGTGCACTACTCCAAGGGCCAGGCCATGCGTGAGCGTTCCTGTTATATTGTTTTCGCTGGTTTATGAATTAGACATGTTTGTTAGCTTTGATCCCATCGATGAATCAACCTGTCCGCTCGTACCCGCTTCCTACCCCGAATCAACCGGCTGTTTATGTCTTGGGTGACAAAGCTGGCCAGAAGGTTTATCCCACTGGTTCTGGCGCTCAACCGTCACCTTCACAGCCGCCGACTGCGCCCGGTATGAACATGAATTTTGCGAACACGCCGCAGGCGATGCTGGCACAACAAAACAGGCAGATGGAAGCTCTAGAACGGCGGAACGCGCAAGAGAGAGAGCAAAGAGCACGTAGTGGGAGCGCCGCTAACGTGAGTGGAATGAAACTTTTTTTTTCACTTTCGTCTATACTTGACAACTTGTTCCAGCGACAAGTCGCTCCTCCAACAGATGACGAAGAGGAGTTAGGTGCGTCTTTCTATTTTGACGGGGGTTGTTCCTGCCTCGTTGACATGTCGATGACAGAAAAAGAAATGATTTCTACGAGAACGCTGGCGTTGACACGATTCAGGCGTAACCACGAATTCATGGACGAGGTCTTTGTACAAGCAGCCATGGGTAAATTGTTTACGAATACCTTGCGTTATACTTGGGGCCACTTATGCTGATTCCTTGTGAAACAGGCGATAGGTTCCCACCTCGGCCGTCGCCGGCCTACTCGATATTCGATGAGGCCGAAACGGAAGAAAAAGTGGTACGTCAATTGAAGTTTTATAACGGATTCGTTCTTATATGACGAGATCAGGCCAATTTGACGTCCGAGATTGAAGAGCTGCGGACAAAGGTCACAGAGAGAAAAATGGCAAGAGTGAGATTGGCGGAGACGGAATCGATACAGGAAGCCATGTCTCCAGCTTCAAATCCAATTGCAGCTTGATCTCCATTAGGTGGCTTTGTTTGAAAATGCGATTGCAGTTTCAATGGTGGCCACTTGAGCCCGGAGTGAATGATGCATATGTATTAAGGATGCTAACATCCTCGAAGACCACTGAAGGCCCGAGCATATTCCGTGATTTCATCATCGCACTTTCTCCTGACTGTGAGATTACTGAATGACAGACATAAATATTCAGAGTGTCGCCAGGCAGTTCAACTTGATGTTCTCCATTGGGCCACATGAGGTGATTTTGCGGTTTTATGCTTCGTTCATGATACGGGAAGTTGATGCAAGGTCGGCTTATCAAATTCGCAGAGAACAGTAATGTATCCGGGCTGCACCACGGCGAATACCGAGCTGCCGAGTGATCGCCGATCCTTAGGATTTGCGTCATTTGCAGTTCTGTGAGTACAGTTGAACCCCTCATAACCCATACCCCCTCGGTGGACGGCCGAGGCTATGGGTTATCAGGGGTCATGGGTTTTGAGAGGTATTCGAAAAATAGACTCAATAAATCATGAAAAAATCGAAAAAAACCATAAAAAAATTAGGACTACAGACTCGTGTTGAATTATGTTACTAACATATGTATAGAAGAATACTATCTATTCTGTCCGAAAGAAGTCAATTAAAGGAGTGTCTTTCATACTCCTGGACTCTTCAAGGAGTTGCCTATTGAATGAGCCCTAAAGTGCTTCGAATTTGCGCTCAATGGGTTGTCCAAGTCATCGATGTATCTGTTGATGGTCACGAGGCTCGATGGGTGTACTCCGAGTCGTCGACATCGTCTCCGCCATTTATCTCGGTGTTCTCACGAGCCATGCCAATCGAATCGACAACTGCGTGATAAATTTCTTTGTCTGATGTTTCTGTTAAGATGTGAAATTCGCCAGCTGGATTGAGAAGCGATTCAATATCCATTCGATTCTTCATCTGAAGTGCCAAGCAAGACCTTTCTTAAGAACTTCGAGCGTTTTAGGAGCCATATGCTCGAGTTGAAAAATTTTGAATGTTTATTTTCGAGATTCTTTAGGCTAGTATTATGTGACTCAATCCTAACGTACCCATCAAAAACTAGAAGGGACTAAGTCTAATATGGTAGGCAAAACCTATGGGTTTTGCCTACGGATGGGTATGGGTTATGGGTTACTGCGGACCTATGGGTTATGGTATGCAAATCCCCGCGAACCAACTTGGTGGATGGCTCGAGCTATGGGATATCAGGGGTTATGGGTTTTCAGGGGTATGGGTTAAGAGGGGTTCGACTGTAGTAAGCTTATCCCTCTTTTCTGTTTTCACCCATGGGTAATTCAAAACAATTGCCAGTCGCCAACGAATTTGGCCAGGAAATTCGAGTTCAAAATATCCCCAGGAAAAGCAGGTTCTTGGTGTCTATCATCGCTCTGATGGTCGTTACCGGCACTGCCTATATGACTGTCTTCACTCGAGGAGGGTCCAAGCTTTTGGATAGATTTTTGGGCGGTAGGCTTGGATGCCACGGAGTAGCTCATCGTAATGCTTCTAGGCTTGCGTCGTCATTGCCGACTCATTTCTCATTACCCTCCGGCGATAAGATTCCTGCCGTCGCTCTCGGTATGTTCCTTATCGGTATCTATTGTTCTTAGACCAAGCGTTCAAACAACGATGAAGGGGTGTGGCAGGCCGGAAGAGGAGAAGTAGGTGGTGCAGTAAAAGTACATCCTCTGTTAGATCATCTTCCTCCTGAGCTATCGTTGATTCGCATTCACTACCAGGCTGCATTAGACGCCGGATACAGGCACATCGACGATGCTTGGATCTATGGTGTGCGTGTTGAATCATGTGATTTCCTGACTGGCAGCTGAAATATAATATTTCTACGTGCAGAACGAGGCCGAAGTTGGTATTGCTATCAAGGAGAGCAAAGTTCCTCGTGAAGACATATTCATAACCTCCAAGGTATCGTTGCCTTTTTGTCACTAGTTCCGGAACTGACGTGATTGTTGTTGTTCAGCTGTGGAACACATTCCACGCACCCGAGGACATCGAGTCCACTTTAGACGAATCTCTTACCCGTCTTCAGACCTCGTACCTTGACCTCTATCTAATTCATTGGTGAGCAGTCGAATCATTGTATGTCTTGACGAGTCGGCCACTCATGTGTTGGACTAGGCCGGTTGCCTTTTCTCAGGGTCCCGATGGGAAATCTGTACTCAACAGATCTCTCACCGAAGATCCATACCCCACTTGGAAGAAACTGGAGGATCTTGTTGACAAGGGAAAGGTTAGAAACATCGGAGTCAGCAAGTGAGTGCAATGAGCTTTCTAGTTTCCTTGAATAACCTTGTATTCTATTTTAGCTTCAACATCAGGAGGTAAGTTCAATATAGATTTTATTGAGAGAGAAAGTATGCCCATGACTGCTTAGATTCGAAAATTTGACCTCGAACCCTTTGAAATACCGTCCTGCAGTCAATCAAGTCGAATTAAACTTCTGGAACCCTCAGCCGGACCTTGTCAAGGTAACATCAAACAATCATTTGACTCTTGTTCACGTTGTTCATACTTGATTATTCAGTGGGCGAACGATAACGACGTGCTCCTGGAAGCTTATTCGCCCCTGGGGAGCAACAAGCAAGTTCAAGCTTCTCTTGGGGTTCCAGAAGTGTGTTTTCCTCAACTTTCACACGCACATACACGTACTCAGTGTGGTTCTACGGCTTAGATCAAGGCCGCAGCAAAGACCCTTGGAATCACCCCTGCCCAGGTTATCATTTCTTGGCATGTTCAACGTGGAGTACGCACACTGTTCGCCCCCTCGTTTACGATCATCTGACATGGGATTATTCCACAGACGATTGTCCTCCCCAAGAGTGTCCACTGTGATCGCGTAAGAGAGAACTTCCAAGGTTCGCACAAATCTCCATTTCGATTTGACCTTGGACGGCAAGCGCAAACCTAACACACTTCTCACAATAGTCACCAATCTTCCTTTGGATATATTCGATCAAATTGAGACGGCCGCTACGTCTCATCCACCTCAAAGGATTTCTAATCCTAGGTGGGTTAGCTCGCTGTTATTTCTCTTGATAGATTTTTAGCGCGCTAACTAACATTTCGTACATTCATTACAGCAAAGGATGGGGTCTCGACTTTGATATCTTCGAATGAATGGACAGATGAATTGTAGATGTCGTTTGTACTATCACAGGCCACTGAAGGAGACTTGTGTGTTACTATGTTGGATATTGCATCTAAAAGAGTACAAACTATATCAATATTGTCTATACAGCACAGAATGACATAGACGCAAGCGGAACCCAAGACTTCATCATTGCTTAGTCGTACATGGATACAGAAATCGTCCGCCTAAAGCTAGTAGCTGCAGCGTTATATATATCCTACTCTAATAAAGCTCGCAAGCGCTCTCTCAAAGCATCTCCACCCACACGTCCAACCAACGCCAATCTCTGCTCTCCGCGTCGACCCAAATCCTCAAAGCACGTCGGAGGAACTAACAGCGGCTGCCCATCCTTCTTGCTCTGCACATACCTAACGACATCCCTCACAACCTCGAATCCTCCCTGATCAACAACAGCCTTCAACAGCTTGGCAGCATTTTCTATGTCCTGTTCTCCCCTTGCATCCTTCCTATCCTTTTCTGGTGACGAGAATGAAGAGAATGGTTCGTCATCCGAAGTGGAAAGGTCCTCCCAGATGTTGCACGCCACGTGGTGTACCGCAATCCACCTCATAAATCCGTCCTCAACCAACGCGCCTTGCCTGACCAACGCACGAAGATAAGACCCAACAACTTGAGCATCCTCTTCGACGGGCCACAGGTAGTCGCTTAGACCCCCCACTCGTCCCGTCTGAATTAATACCTCGTTAGGTTTCGTCCTCACGTTCCTCAAAACGTGGCCATAATCCCCCCACAGATACCTCCGGAAATCGATGGGGTACATCATTGATATGGGCATGATCAGAAGCTGGCTAAATGTTGGATGCCCGAATGAGATCGCATCATATAGGTTGACGAAATCGGTGTAGTATTGGTAGAACGGGGTTGAAGGGCCGAGGAAACGAGATGCAACCACTTCAAGGCTCTCTTCTCCGAGAATAGATGTGGGGAATGAAACGGCAAGCGCAGAAGAAGCGGTCGCTGTAAAAGGCTTCAATAGATCCTTCATCAAGCCCTCTACTACACCATCCCTGGAAATCTCCTCCACAGAATCCTCGTTGTGTTGTTCATGCTCCAACATAAATACTTTCATGCATCCGAACGCTGTCTCGGCCATGCTCAACGTCCACTCCTGCAAACGATGCTTTGAAAGCACCTCCCACATGATCTTGGACAAGAACAAAGTAGCACGCACCACACCCACTTCTGACCCGTTCCATGAAGAAGGTAGAGAATTCAATACACGTGAGGTGCCAGAACGCAGTAGATGGTCCAAAGGAACGAACACCCAATCTTTTGACAAAGGTAATGGATATTCTTTCCCCCGTGCTAGATACGAAGGCGGAAGCCTTTGAGTTGTAGACCTTTGAATAGATTCCGGAGATATGTGCGCCGATCCCAAGTGTACCTCATCATCCTTGAGCCTAAACGCGTCTAGTAGAAACGGCATGATGACCTCCATCCCTCCACCTTCAACGATTGCCTGGACCAAAGGAGGGTACATGACAGGGTTTGATGCTGCAGTGCTAGAATTGACAAACTTGGCCAGTTCTTGAACAGTTCGTTGGCCAAAATCCTCGTCTCCAGGGATGATCCTGCATAGTACAACGAACGCCTGAGCCAACCATAAATCATCAGATGTCGTTGGAAGTCGCCGTGAAAGACGCAAATAATATGTTAAGAAGAGGCTCAGTGATCGACAGTACACATGAGCGTATGAGGTTGCCCTGTCCGAGTACAATCGAGTCCATAGTGGGTGGTTCACGATTTTAGCCGAGAGATCTGCGAGTTGAGAAAATGGAAGGGAAAATGGCGGAGATTCTAGTCTTGCTCCCGCTTGGGGCAAAGGAGGGGTACATGCAAGCCAAAGACGCAATGACGCTGCCAAGACATCCGCATGTCCTTCTAATAACCGAAGCTTTCCCAAACTCGTTTCCCCAATTCCAGGGTTCTCGTCAGCAGTGAGCTCATCGAGGACATGCTGCAGGCCCTTGAAAGCAGCGGTGACAACCTCCTTCTCTAGTCCATGATCGAACCCAGGCTTAGTTACTCTAAGCACGGAATCCCGTTCCGATTCTCCCGCACGAACACTATTGACATACGCACCCTCCAACCACGCAGAAATGCATCCCCATAGCGCCACCCAAACAACGCTGTCCTCGGACGTTAACCTAAGTCTGAAGGTCAACGCGTCTGGTCCCCAAGACCAAGCAGAAATCTGGCTCCACAGGATCTCATGAGGGGGTGTAGTCTTGTGAGGGTCGGTTGCGCAAACAATCCACGCTTGCACCAACTCGAGCCAAGCTCTCCGAAGCGGTTGTGAATTACAGTCCATCGACAGGACGTATTCAGTTAGTTTCGACAACTGGACAGCAGCCGTAGTCGCTATGTGCGAATAGATACCATAAGAGGCGAGCACTGTGTAAAGCTTGAGCGTCATTGTGATCAATGATGTCATAAGCGACGGCGGGTATGGCGAGGAGGACGGAATAAATACGAGGAATCGTAAAAGGGCATCTGCTGGCGCTGCGAGTGCGGTAGCATTCTCTCTCGAAGCAGAAGCAAGTGTGCAGAGTAAACCCAAGGCATTTGGATTCGGAAGTGAAGACGATTGAGTAGGCGGAATGGGAGTCAAAATTAATGTTTGGAATAAATTAAAGATTAGATTGGGCGTTGTAACGATCGTGTTAGCAATCTCGTTTGAGTGCTGTGCGAAACGATGGAGGATTGCCACAAGTTGTGAAAGAGATTCTTGAGGTAGAGTGGCAGAAGAAAAAGCGTCGGAGATGTGGGGGAAAACGTATTGTCCAAGAGGGAGAGATGTAAATATGTCTCCACTAGGTGGTTTGCCGGAAGCGTCATCTGTGGAAGAAGATTGATTCGACTTTGGAGCTTCCTTCAGTTCAACGCCCTCGATAGATTGTAACTCGTCCCATCTAACAAGACATTCCCAAATGACCTCGATGGCCATCACACCAACTCCACCGCGTTCCTTCATGGCCTCTATTCCCGCTGCTAAAATCCTCTTTCGAAGAGGATACTCTTGGCCCTCCAACTCCGGAATACCATTCGCAAAATCCCCTCTTGCGTTCCGACCCAACTGAGAAGCAATCCGTGCTAGCACTCCGAGCATCGACGATCTCTGTGCAGGTACCGTGGATCTGGACAATAGAAACACGTCGTCCAGTGTATACCCTGCATGTTCCCCATTCGCGTGGTGGTGAAGGCCAAGATGAGTAGGTAAAGTTGAATGAAGACTTGTCGGAATGACTTTGCCGTTAAGATCGAAACGTAATGTCGACGGGGATGGCTCAAGATCTGCTTTTTCATTGTGGGTTTGTGAGGACCGAATCCAATCTAAAGCGGGGTCAAGAGCAGATTGGTTTGGGAAGTATCGCCGTCGGATATACTCTGGAGTACCTTCTTCGGGTTCCAGTTCCCCTTCAGACCTCATTTCGATATCAGCAGCTAATTCTTTTGGCTTCGGAAACAGTTGCGAACTCTTATAGTCGCCTAACGAGATGACAGGAACCGTTGAAGAATCGCTATCGACCGAACTGGACAACAAAGCCAACGGTTTCTTGCGAGGAGATGGAGGGGCAGATTCGTACACATAGACATCGTCCGGGGTCACATCGGCGAAGCGGAGTTTTCTATCAGCACGACTAGAGGGACGAGAGGTACCAGGTGTTGGGACTTGATGGGGTATATTTGCCAGAGGGATGCCCATAAAAGTCATGAGATCTAGTTTGTGCTCAACATAGATTCAGGTATTCACCTTTCAAGGCAGACCTGGGGCAGTTGTCTAGAAAGTGACCAGTAACAAATGAGATTAGATGATTTGATAGATTGTAAAACCCCGCAGGATGTACCTTGAAGCTCGTCTAACAGAGGTTCTTTGCGGATTTCTGCGTTTTCAACAGTAGAATCACGACTCTTCCGTTCTCTCGCTTCCTTCGCCTTCCTCAGTATATCTCCAACGTTTGCACCGAATCGTTCCAAGATTTCTTTTTTTTCCTGTTCTCGTTCTTCCTCAGGCATATCTTCTATCCTCTTTTCATTATCCTCGCTAACTCGTCTTCTCCAATCACGGTCCCCATTACCCGAGGGGACTTTGATGGCTAAACGAGAAAAATTAGAGTAATTCTTTTCATCACCATCGTACTTCTTGAAGCTCTGTGAAACTGCAACTGGAGCCTCCGTACGACGTTCCGAAAGAGAAGGTTTGGTCTGGTCTTCCCTTGAGCGGGAAAAAGCACTCTTAGACCTGTGCTGGACGGCGGGGAACCCTGTCTTTGGGATGATGATTGCATTGAAATTTGAAGGAGCGGTTGACGATGAGAATGGTCGACGTTCCTGCACAGATCCAACCAGTTGGTACTTTGAAGTCTCCGTTGCCTTTGTCATGATGATAATGTTGGTGGTAATTATTAACAATGAAAAATGCCTGTGGCGACCCAAGGACAGCACTGTAGAGAATGTGTTTGCTTCATGATCGAAATTGACTTTTCGAGAATGTTCTGGGTTCCCAGGAGTTTGAATGTATGTCACTCGTCGTTTTCTTCGAACGCTTCACTCAGCACTTGCCCGTGCAAAATGAAAACAAGACGTCTACAAATCTTAAATACCTCCAAATACTGGTATGTTTTACGGGGAAATCATCCGCCTTCTTGGTTCGATGGCCCGCCGGTAGGCACCGTCACGGTCGATCTGCATAACCGCCACACAACGCATTCTACGTTCCCTTCATGTCGAAATATAGCTTGCTGGCGTAGTCTAAATCGTGAAGCGCAAGAATATCATCTTTGCGCGCATTATGCGACTTTCTGTCGAGACTACCACTCTTGTGTCTCGTATACCAATGCTTTATGAAACCTTATTGTGTTCGGACTAGTCTCTGCTCAACACTTCATCCGCTACGTCTTATCTGGTTTATCTGCCTAGGTGGTGTTGGAGGGAATATGATGTCCAGTCGCTCGAACTCGAACTCCGTGGTACCCTGCCCGACATGTGTATCAGCCATCATGCCTGCAATCCATTGATAGGTTATCTGCATTTCATCCTGTGATCTTTGTCTATCGTTGATTCTTCTTGTTGGCTTCTGGGAGCTTCTGAATCCCTGCCTTTGATGAGAAATCGTTGCCATCTTACAGGATCCGGCAGTCCGCAGCCGCAGTCAATGCGTTGTGATAGCGCATTCACTGCTAGTAAACTTTCCACCCTTAGGCTGGTTTTGTCACTTTGCCCTCACACATATTCACGAACCGGTTAGACGCCATTTCCTCCTTTTATCCTCTTATCTCGAGAGTTTATGTCATCTTTTCTGCTAATTATTGCCCCAGGTCTGGTCCGGTGAACATACAACCTCTTCTCGCTCGCCGGTCTCTTATAGGAGCGCCGACTAAGCTCTGAATTACAAACCAAGCCCGGTATTACCGCCGAGTACCCCAACGCCCGAGGCCCAAACCGCTGAACTGCAACTTGTATAAATTTTATGTGGGCGTGAGCCTCACGCTATCAAGTCCCTGGAAAATTGCTGACGTTGGTTGCAGGTGTTTAGACGTCATTTAGTCACTAATTCATAGTCAGCGGAGTTAACAAAGCTTTTAACGACATTTTAAACGCCTTCCCCCTTCTACGCGTTCCTTATCAATATACAATAAGTATACCCTGCGCGTTGAATGAGCCACTAATGTTGTAGTTTCCGTATCCGTGGTTATGGTACGAGGCACACCGCCCGGTTGAACTGTGTCAGAATTTCAGCAACTGAGACGTACTTTCGTTTTACGGATACATCTTGACGGTTCAGAGCCAGGTTGATCTGGTCGTCATGGTGGAGCTATACAACTGACCTCTATCAATGTGGCCGTCCTCCTTCTTCATACCAAGCTCTGAATAGCTTTGCCTGCAATGGCATATAGTTCTAATGTCCTTCGGATCAAGAATCCTTTACTCAATATTCTGAGCGCAATGGTTGTCTCGCCATTGTTGTCAGGGATTGTCCGTGGGTTGAATTGCCCTATGCTAATAACCGCCAAGACCAGTTTGTATTTCAGTTTTCAACTACATAATGTTCTTTTTCCACTTATTCCGCTGGACGTGGCCATTTGCGCTTTTCAAACCGGTTAGCAGCCTCCCAAAACATAAACTTCTCAACCTTCGACATGGGCAAATTGATCGAGAAGCAACGTTAAGCTACCTAGTATTGTCCACGACGATGGTCGGTGGATCTTTTATCTTGACAAGGCGCTGCGCTGCGTAGTTTTACAGGTAAATGCTGTTATGTGTCAATCTCTTTTGTATGTCGAACTCCGCGGCACTATGTTTCATGATATTCACAGCATTCATGTAGGTCTCACCACTGCAAATATCACCATCCTGCCCATCTCGAATGCGTGTTTTTTTCCTAGAAAATATCGGTATGTTTATAATAATTCGTACATCGATCATCATCCTTGTCTGGATGATAATTCATTAGGCCTCCATCCCGACTTCCGAGGCATGGTGAATGGAACAGGGTGATGGGACAGAACTGCAGTCTGAGTATCTTGCAATATAAGGGTGAATAATTGATAGAATAAATATCACGATTGCAGTAGATAGCGTTGTCACGGCGGCGAGCGGTTGGATCCTCGGCGTTTGCCGCGGTTTGTTTGGCAAGAGCGTGCACTCCAAATAAGCCAGCACATTCCCGCCTTCTCTGGGTTTCTTTGTCGTGCCAGCAACCCTCGATGTCGGCCTGCATCTTTGGCCTTTCAAAGTGGCAACGGCATCATCACAACCGTTCACCGCTAGGCACTCGGTATCTCGCGAAGAGTATTCAAGTAGCCTTTTCGATCCACTCGCGATAGGCTGAAGATAGGGAACTTGATCTATGTATTTGATGCGTTGAGTTCGTTTACTCGGGGGAACACGCGTGCTCCAGTTCCTCGTACGTGAGCGGGCTTTCTGTGCTTGTCTTTTTCAGTCTTATGTACACCCGGTTCTAGTCAGTTGATTGACTACCCTGGTTTATATGCTGCGCGAGTTTTCGCCTCGACGCGTATGGGCTCTAGGGGCAGTAATTAGACACTTCATTGCAAGCTATGGGCGCTATGAATTGCTCTGTGAAACGGAAATGTGTGTGTGTGTGTTTTTTTTGCTCCGTCAAAGCTGTCAAGACATCCTCTGCGCATATCATTTCTGCAGGCTTGCTGCCTTCTTCATTGCAACAACCAGGTCCATCGTTGTACTTGTTCGGGCGATTCGAAATATGATTCTATGCTATGCATTGGTCGCAATTCGAAACAGGTCAAAAGTCTGTCCAAATGGCTCCAGCATGGTTTCTTTCATCGATTCTAAAACTAACTAACATACCCATCCCATTAACCTCCGGCCGATATCAGGACAAATTCCTGTTTTTGGTATGTACACCGCAATTGTCAGCACAATAATTGGGGTTTCGACTGGTTGGCTCAACCCAGTTGAGCCTGTTGCGTGTGCCCTGATGTACCCTAATATTATTTTCGTCGCGTTGGACGTCGACTCGCACAGCTACATGTGGTGCAGAGCAGTTGCTCAACGCTACATCTGCATTGCTAGAGTCACTCCGTTAGGACAACTCCGGTGGTAGCACCCTGTGCTGCTATGAATACGTGCTATGTTCTGGACACCCTTTTCACATGGCATGAATAGACGCACGTTCTTGTGCAACGTACAGTCATAATACTTTCCCATGGCACATTTGGTGTCTTGCTTCTGTCAATCAGTGATGTCTGTTCTGTGCGCCTTTTCTGAGGTTCCCAATCACTCGCTTACTTCGTACTTTCACAGGTCTATGCGCAATCAGCCAGCACGAAGTATCCGGATAGGATCTGTAACAGTATTCACCCGAACGCGGATATTCCCTCCGGATCTTCGCCGATCTCGTAACAATTGCCACGTATCGCGGGATGATTTATTCCGGATTCGAATACAGACTAAGAATCACAATCGAAGACGAGACGGTTGCAATTACGATAATTATCTGGGACCTTCCCGTGGAGAAGTATGGATCGTCGCGGGACTACGTGGGGGGTCCATCAAGACAAGAAGATGTCGCTATTAGGCGAACTTCCGCCACGGGGAAGTCCCCGGGACCCTTGCATGAACTCTGTGATACTAGCGCCCAGGCAGACTTCGTAGAAGAAACACGTGTGTTGGTTCATTATGACTTGGAGTGGTGGACGACGTTGCTCCTTGGACCAATCCCCATTTGAACTCCTATGACCGATCTTACTTACGGTTGGTTTGTTGTTGAAGCGGATCAGTAGGAAGACCGTGGTTATTTGAAAGGCGTTTCGGGGTTGGATTTGTTCTTGATGCGATGCAGTGTTTCAATACTATGACTTGATTGTCATTAAGCCCTCAAGATGCACGCAGCTGGCGGTGAAATCATTCTCGGAGAAATGAATGTGGAATTCGTGCATCTATACGTATGTCGATTTGAGTAGACTGTGTTCTTGACGAATGCCAATGCTGACGATGTGTATGTTGGCGAGCGTAATGCGGCGATGATGGAGAGATGTATGATGAGCAGAATTTGTATGTCACTGGTTGGAACCGTGGGTCCGCCAGCTTCGAATGGAACTTGTAGGGTGCTGTCGTTCGTCGTTGCAATACAATCAGCGGAACATCTACGGATTGAATTACCTCTGTCCATGCTATGCTGGGACTCCGACGACCGTATGGCTGCAGACCGTACTATTCGGAGATGAAGAAATAGCAAATTGTTTTGGCGCTGCTGCTTGACACATGTTCGGGCGCTAATGCTGGCGTTCACCGAGGCATGGGTCCGGTCCCCTAGGCTCATGAAGACCTGCTGTTTGATAAAGTTCGGCCCTGCGATTTACATAAATCAAAGGAGGACATGCGGAAAAGCAATGAATATGTGTTGCAGGGCAGGGCCGGACATAACGCCTGGAGAGGGCATGTGTGATTACCAGTGATGGTAGTTGTGAGACGCATTGCATCATTCAGTTGATTGTGAATTAGTGCGGGATTGCGAAATTTTGCACTACAATGGCCTGCAAAGGGAGGTGGGTATAACTGGAAAAATACAGAAAATTTGGTGGGAGAAGAACGAGAAAATCTTTGCCTCGGATGTTTTATGGGGAATTGGGAAATCGGCTGAGTAGCAGTGGCTACGGTTGACGAGCAGGGTCAGCTCTGTTTTTCAAAGATGCGAAGCAAGATTTGCTGATGGACATGAG
>QLOR01002075.1:0-12493 GCA_003313825.1 Sarcodon aspratus | reverse complement strand
TTGTTAGTCAACGCATGGGCAACAAGCGAGGGAGACAACAATGCAGAATCAAGTGGTGAGCAATATATGCATCCCTGGTGCAGTTATTTTCTCAATAGTGGTACGTAGGATTGATTCACTTAGCAAAGCGTTGAAAAACGAGGGTGAGAGACCTCGGTGGACATCTCAAGATGCATATATTTTAGTCCACAAGTACACTACTTCATTCTCCTGTTACGCTGAAATCTTGCTTACCCATTCCCAGAATCGATTCTCTTAATGTCCGTCATGACTCTGAGGTGGATTGGAAGACACTGCCTGATTCTGACTGGAACCTCTGGAGTCCGCATATACTTCAGCGAAGGTGGACTACGATGAAACGAAGCATCAAAGGCTACGAAAACATGACCCACCACGGTCAGTCCACATCACGACTCCTCCCATTTTTCTATCTCATTCGTTTACCAAGAAATCATGGACATCTTGCGTCTGAAAAAGGCATCAGGTTTACCAGTATTTTCCGTTACTTCGCCAAGCAAAAAGAAAGTAAAGAGCAATGCGGTAGTGCAAGATGACGACGCCAGCGATAACGTGGGTAACCAGCCACGAGCTGGGTCGAGTAATGGCCGGGGCACTCGAGAGCGTGAAGCGGAGATTGACAAGGACCAGGATACAACTTCGTCTTCCAATGATGAATAATCATGAGTATTCTTTGGTTGATTTGTTACCTACGTACTCCTTCTCCCAGAGTGCGGATCTAGTATCAAAATAATTCTACCGTTCCTCTTTCAGAGGACAGCACAGCAATAGCTTTGCTAGACAAATCGAATACGCTTCCTCCGTCAAAAGCAACTAGATCTTCACTCCCTGCCTGTTTCTTTATACCGAGAAGCTTCTCCAGATTGCTGGAAATGAGGGCGTATGCTTCTTTTTGATTGATCTGACCATTCGATTCCAATCCGGCCTACAAACCGGTCGTGAGGAACCTTATTACGATGCGTAGGTCAGTGAATAGGCTTACCCAAGTCAAGTCGAAGCGTGCATTTCTGGCCTGATCAGCCTCGAGAACGCCTAAGCCAACTGTTATCCCGTGTCTGACTAGCTTGACGACAGCTGTATCATTTGTAACTGGAGGACCAGCCATGCTGCATAGGCACACAGAGAATGTCAGCAATATCATGCATTGAACGCAAATTAGTCGTACATTCTCCTATCGTCCCATGTTGCAGGATAAGGTCTCGCCGGGGTAAGGATCACTCCAACGTTTGCCGTCGCTGAGGGGTGGGAGAGTGATGAAGTGAAAATCTCGTTATGAATGACTTTGTAACTCACCGATCTCTTCAGCAATCAGGTGAGCTTCCGAAGCACCACTGAAAACCATTTTCAACCGACTGCCTCTCGCTTTCTCAACTTGCGTCTTGAGCTTCAATAATGTAACCATTATGTCCGCACTGGAGACATCAACGACTAAGGGAATAATTCCCTGACGATAGCATGCTTGTGAGGGAAGCTCTCAGGACAACAAAGGCAGAAAACAGACCTCAGCA
Source organism: Sarcodon aspratus (assembly GCA_003313825.1). Taxonomy (NCBI): domain Eukaryota; kingdom Fungi; phylum Basidiomycota; class Agaricomycetes; order Thelephorales; family Thelephoraceae; genus Sarcodon; species Sarcodon aspratus. Next base: position 10,967 of record QLOR01002075.1, on the reverse strand, counting down.
GCTTGATTGAACCACAAGGCCGTCTCTCCTTTCGATTCACCGCCTAGCAACAGTCTCCTTAGCACCGAGATGACGCTGCTGACGCTTGTATCGCTGGGCCGATTAGGTCTTCTGACAGAAACATGCAAAGCCGTAACATCTTGAATAATAGCTCCATGTTCACCCGCATGAAATGCCCCAGTGCGAAAAGTGGTCGAAAGCCCTGCTATGGGTCCTGAGTGGGCTGAGAGGGCAGTTGTAGCGTATGTCACGCCAGAGCGATATGATTTCCTATCAATTGGATCGTTCAGAATATAAAACCTACCAAAAGGCTGACAAACTTACAGAGCGTGGCGAGTTTGGAATAGAAGAGCATCAGAAGCTTTATTGATAGCTGCAATGTCCCCAACTAGTTCTGGTGCATCCTGCGACAGAGCATCGAAAGATTCTCCTGGCCCAGTAGAAGGCTCTCCTTGTATTTCTTGCGTGCCAAGGGACGAACCAAATGATAAGAGCCCGGGCGAAATCGACCCTCCATGAATATCAACGTGATGTGAGGAGACAGCCACAAAAGATGAACATGAATCGTAAGATCCAGAACATATCACTTGTCCAGCGTCGACCACCACCATTCCTTTTCCACGCAGATCAACATCGTCAGTCTCGAATTTGTGTTCGACAAACCCATCAGTGGCATCTCTAACCCATAGCTCTGCTACGTTCTCAAACACGACGAGGCCACGGTGCTTCTTCCCCCGCAATGGAGGCAATCCTTCCCACTCAATTGCCTCCTGCCTTTCTTTATCCCAGTTTGGAACTTGAGGTACCGTCTGCCATGCATGAGCTTCTTTTCCTTTCCCAATGACAACATCTTCACCAGCTCCCCCTTTTTCGACCTTCATGGGGACTTCCATAATGCCGTCGATCCAGACATTCACAGGTGTAGCACCTAAATGCAGAGGGTGTGTATCCCATAACACAACATCAGCATCTGAACCTTCTCTTAGAATACCAATTCGATGGGAGAGTCCAGCTGCGGTCGCTGGGGTAGATGTGACGGATGCAAGGGCCAGGTGTGAAGGCAGGCCGAAGTAGTGAGCTTGTTGAGCCTCGTAAAGAAGATAACGCGAGTTGAGTACTGGATGGTCGGATTTCATGACCACAGGCAGCCCGTTATCAGCTAGAACTCGAGGTGCGTATTCGGAACCGCGATAACTCTCTCGTTTATACCTGAGAGGGTGAGTTGGAAATAAGTGTACTGTTCATGTCCGCAATACGTACCCTGCGTGATTGGCAAACAGCGCAATAGCTGGCTTCCCACCGTACCTGTGAATGCTATTGTTAGAATCGTATGAAAATATTACGATGTACCGCTAAGTCTCACGTGCGCTTCAGAACTTCAGGGACAAGCCAAGCCTCAGATGCGTGGTGGAACGACGCAATATGAAACTTGAATTCATTTGACACCTGAGATTCGGATAGTGAGCAAAAGATTTTAAATAAGTATAGTCAAAAACAAACATACGCGAACGAGGTCGTCAAAGTCAACTGTATATCTATATAAGACCGATCTTTTCTCCATGTGAAATCACGTACCGGCTTCATAACAGTGGTTCGATATCTGAACCGTGCCATGTAGTGATCAAAAAGGTGTTAAAGACGGGAAAATCATCTGATTACCTTGACACGACCTCTCAACACGTCCACTAACATTTCCCACTGAAGGTTTTCCGGGTATGATTGTCCTAGCAAAGATTTCCATTGACCTGATTCCGCTTTACTGCAAAACTCGTCTTGCGCGTCCTTGATCTTTCGGGCTTCATTGTATGCAGAACGGAATGACCATATAGCGTCCATACGATTTCCGTATCTCCGCAGATTCTCACCACATGCTTGCCTTGAAAAGATAGTTAGCAACGACTATATTGGAAAGCAAGAACAAAGGCACTTCATGTGGCGCCAGCGAGGAGGTATGGAAGGATCAAGCTCTGAACCATTGAGACTATGAGGTGGTTCAATGATCATAGATGAAGCAGAACGATCCAAAGGTTTGCGCAGTTTCACGAAGAACGCTTGACCCCCAATGGCATTTCCACTACCAGGGAGAATTTGAGCAGAGGTCACACCTCCCGACATCGACAGTTGGAAAGCATCATCGTGGGTATTGAAACCATCAATGCTTCTTAACCAAGGCAAAACAGGCCCGTGAGCAGAGTTGACGGACTGGCTACCTTTTGAGAGTTTATATCTAAAGACTTTTGGTTGCTAGAGAATTATTTCCTACCTATTAGTACAGGCGCGCTATCAAGTCCAAGATGGGAATGCAGGTCCACTATAGAGCATAAATCGCACAGGACAGGAAAACAGTGAAGCTTATCGGGAAATACCTATACCAGGAGTGGCCCATCTGCCCTCTGCATTTACTGTCTTAATCTCACCCGCTTGGGCAAGCAGGTGAGGAGGGATATAACCCAGTGCCTTCACAATGCCACGGTGCAAAAGCAAGTCTCCGTAGACAACTTCTGTTCCATTCCGCGCACCAGTCCATATTGTTGCGTTTCGGATGAGAGTAGCAGGTGTCCCAGGTTGCTCCCTATCTGAGCTTTCGCGTGAGTAGAAATCTTCTGGCGGACCGGCGGCAACTCTCAAGGCTGCACACTTGTTCAGGATGTCCCGCGCTTGGAGGGGAACCTGAGAGATATCGTTGCTACGGTTGGAGGTCAAGAAGAAATTGTAACATTGGAGCGTCAAGAACACGGCGATAGCACACGCGACTAGAACGTGATAATTTGTGCGCGGTTTCTGTCTGGTGTTACCAGGCAGGATAGGACTTTTGGTGGAAAACATGGTCGTCCGAACGTAGGGAGCCTTATCTCTAGTATGAGACTGTGAGCATCATGATTCTCCGAGTTATCACAGTGGGAATTGAAGGCCCGCATGATACAGCAGCCGGGAAAAGACCTCGTGGACTGAACAAACTCGGTTTCTTTCTACGCTTGGCAGCCAATAATAACTTCTCAGATAGGTACGCTTTTCGGTTTCGTTCTTTAACCAGACATTGGCACGTTTGTTTGAAAACAGTAAGTTGTACTAGGGAGAAATGTCAAAACTACGCATCAAAAACGCTATCAACACTTCGACTCGGACATGCATAGTTTGAAATGAGGTTCAAAATGCTGCGCCGGAGTGTTTGTTCTTCAAGTTGAACGTCAAATCTTAGCGGCGCAGTCTGGACGGAGGTAGCCCGGCATTCTCAACTCCCGCTTTTTTTGCAACTTGGGCCAATGGACAACCTAGGATATGTTCATGGTATTGGACCTACGAAAACCTCAGGCAAGAAGTACGGTTGTACGGTCCTGCCCTATAGTTCGACAAGTTCGTAGCAGGTGAAAGCCTCCAGCACTCAGGGTGCTGCACGTTCTGGATGGGCCCTCGTCATACTACGCCCGTACTACCGTTGGACATTGTTACCATCTTAATGCTCTCCCAAACTAACTTGCACAATGTCGAACCGTTCGCCATCACTGCAAGCATAGACGAAAATCGGTATGACGCGTCAAGATGCCATTTCTACAATAGTGATCACTACGGATTTCTTCACGATTTGCTACCAGACTTGTGAGACGCTTGTATGTCCTCGTTGAAGACGAAAGCGCGCAGACACTGCGGCATAGGTCCGAGTCAGCCTTGAGAGTTTGAAGACTCGTACGGTCTTCTTCCTCCTGAGGCCTCTAAGGCTCCAAGGCGCGATATTCTTTTGCAATCCAGGTTCAGGTGGTGGACAGCGGATTTTTGGCCACACCCATTTCCCTAGTTGCTGGATCAGCGTTGAATTTATCTATCAACTATCGAGGAGCAGCGGCTCTCGATAATGGTCAATCGTGGTATCGAGGATCCTCAATCTACGAAGTTAGAGGTCTTCTTATCTCGCTCAAGATAGTGTCGCAGCACATGGGGGCATGTTCTTGAACTATGGACCTCAATGCGGGTGCTTTTCTTGGTGTCTTCGGTCGATTTCTTACTAAATGTTTCCATTGTTGCGGTTCCTGTTGTTACATTGTGCCTATTATATGACAGCAAAAAGAACGTCGCAGTAACAAAGTCCATTGTGATATAATTAGTAGCGATGAATACATGATAAATACAGAAACTACAGAATACTCTGGACGAGTAGCGCTATAAATTGCGACTACAATTACCCCCTCGCACCCTCTCCATTTGTCTCTACAGCGTCTATAACAGTTCCCTCGGTTTCCCGAACGTCTTCCATAGCACTTGTCAGTTCGTCGTTTGCAGTAATATCTTTCGCAACCTTCATGGCCTCATCTTCCACGACTCCCCGTCCCAACATGACAGCTTCACGGATAACCCTACTGACTTCCAAACCGAGCTGATAATATCCATCATTGGTCTTCGCTTCGAACATCCCTGTGTGGGCCTGGATTTCGTCGGTGGCCATCCCGTTGGGAGCAGTAAGGAATCGGGTGGAGATGCTGTTCGCGGTATCAGAACCGGGGGATGGCTGTCGAGCCACGTCTGGTGGGAGAACAATGAATGTTCGAGAATTGGGGAACGAAGGGGGATTAGGTGGAAGAACAGCATAAAATCTGCGAATAATAAAAGTTCTTTTTGTGAGAATTGCATCCACTTTTAGGGAAGGAGATCGGAAGTGACGTACGTTCTGAACAAGACCCCCATAGGTTGTTCAAAGGCAATGACAGTATTCAATCTCTTATTCAGGGTCTCTTCATCCCATAAGTTCCCGACATACTTCATATGATCTGTGGCCCAAACATACCCAACGCCGATATCATCTTTTTTGTAATAAGCGGCTCCTGCGGCTGCACCGGCAGCAGCAACGACGCCTCCAACAGCAACAGCCGTAGATCCCCACTTTGACCAAAAGCCACCGCCATTGGCTTGAGAAGACGCAGCCGGGGCATTTGCGGTTGCAGTTACGGGCGCCTTCACTGACAAGCTTTCGTTGAGCGAGGTAGATGGTGCCTTGGTTCCGATGGACTTGAACGAACTAAAGACGTCTGTAGCGACAGTTCGCGCGGTTTGTGCGTATTCGGCAGCTTTAGTTGCACTGTGTTTGAACACGTGTGGGTGTAATCCCAAATACTAGAGCGAGATAAGTGATCACGGATCGTATACCTTGATCTCATGCGAGGAATGTCCTTACTGGAGTATCAAACGCGAGACACGCAATTATACGGGGCCAAATTGGGGCTTCTGTATCTGGTCTGGATTGAACGAATTGAATGAGCGCATCCGCCGCGAGAAGACCGCCCATACTAACGTCATAACACGAGAGTGTTCAATATGTGTACGGAACTGAGAGAGGGTAGAATTGCGTACCTGTGGCCACAAAGAACGATTTTTGCCTTTCCAGCGCCGCCGCCCAATCCGTTGGCGACCTCTTTCTCGACGGTCAGTTTAGTAAGCCATTCAGCGAACCGGTCAACCGCTTCTGTCTAACGCGTGGCTTTGAGTCTCCTGGAAGCAATGGAAGAGAAGACTGAGTCGGTACGTACCAGGTCACCTTTGGTCTAACGACCAAAACAGACAGATTATGACACGAGTTTTGGACGGGCGCTGGAAGAAAGACTCGCCTCGTATTCTGGAAACACAATACATTCCACCGTTACATTATCTACTGTCTTGCTTAGGACGTGTTGTAGTCTTTCCGGAAACGAGCTGAAAGTAGAATGCGTCCCCTTGAAGCTGCATGTAACATGATGCTGTCAGAAATCACGGCGAATTTGATAGTAAGTAGTCACATAGATACGAACCCGTGTATGAATATGACCAAGAGTAGATCAGATGGCAATGACGTGTTTATTGGGGGTGCAGGGTTAGACATGGTCAACGAGCAATGCGAGAAACCGCCTCGATGATGACCGGCACAGGGATAGTGAATGGTCCAATATCAAGAGCCTTGAGAGTCAGACCACGCGGGTCGAGAACTTCGCGATGCCCGCCGACGTGGTGATGCGCGGGATAGTACGACCGTCGCAGGATACGATAATGAATGGCTGTTGCTCTGAGAAGTCTCTATACGTGTATGTTGCAGTCGCTCAGGTTGGCAATGAGACGATGATCTAAGAGCAACTGCAGAAGGATCCAAACTGAAGTGCTGAAACCTAGTGTGCTATTACATCGCTGAGAAGTTGCCTCGCGACTCTACAACTACATATTTACTACGCGTTGCGCCAAGCATTCTCCTTGAGACGTCTGGCCATATCAGTGAACGAACGATTCGAAGGCGCTGCAAACCTGGGAGAAATACGACTTCCGAGATCGTAAGCGGCGGCTCGGCCTCTCACACGCACCCGACTTCGTCTCTCTTTACTATGTTTGCACCCTGCCATTACTGAAATTTCTCTTTAAACCAAAGGCAGAGCTTGGGGGAAATCTTCCTTTCCTGACCATACTTGTACAAGTCTGCCTAGGTACCCGGCTGTGGATATTCTCAAATTGGGGTACTTGGTAAATGGTACCAGGTAGCATGTGACAAGACGAGTATCTGTGTTGATTGATTGATGGCCTGCAACGGTTGTACTGCTGGAGCCCGGTGGGTATTACCATCATGGCATCACCATGCAGCTGCGATGTTCACTTTGCTGAAGGTGCGTGGCAGTATTTTCTCACTGGATTCTGTCTTTATCCTGTTGAGCTCCAAGGCGATCGTTGCGGCGAAATTCCCGCTATTGACGCCGTTCACGGACATTCTTTCGGCCGTCTCAACTGCTGAAGCTATTCGGGTAATAGCGACTGCATATACATGTGCTCTACGACCAGCTGCCAGTTCACCAACAGCCGATTGAATCACCGGCTGGAGCTCAAGGAAGAATATCTGCTATCCGAGGCATTCATTACGTTCCTTTGTCGATTTGCTCGGTCATGTGGTCTTGAATTCGTAGATCCAGAGTTGGTTGTACGTCTTGACCCTCGATTGCTGTCTGAAAAGAAGCGTTACAGCGCTTGCGTTCAATGGTTGCCTGTTCATTATGGCGATAGCGAGGGATTAATGAACTCGGGCCAACAGTTTGTCGAACGTTTTCGAGTCGGCGAGTCCTTCATTGGACGTCTAGGAGCCTCTCCTATCTGTTTTATCGAGGGGTGCACCATGGGTCGATTAGATCTTCAGTTTTGGGGCAGAGAAGAACAAGTGGAAATCGCTGATACCTGTTCATTCGGGACCTTTAATGTCCCGGTAACGTGGATGCAGTATCCTCAGCTTTGGAAGAACGAACTTCTCGGACTGTCTTCATGCACATGCAGCTCATTCTGGTCTAGTGGTGAATTCTAGCTTCTTAGGGCTGTTATCTGATGAATCTAGTAGTCACCTCCCTCGCTCGGAGTTGACATAACTGGAAATCTGGCTGAACAGCAGCCTGAGCACGAGGAGACCAGTCCGCCTTGGTACACTAGATTTATCGCGATGGCTATTGATCACATCTCGGCGCTCGCAGTCAATTTGCTAGACCATTTATCAGTCGATAGTCTTATCTTGTTTTATCGAAGGCATTCATCAGAGGCAATTCAAAAAGTTGGGACCTTGACGTTTTTGCGATTGTGCTGCATACTCCATCATGTGGTGGGAGGGCACCGGTAAGTCGTGTGGTGAATGTGATCAGAAGCTCTCATCGTCGGGAGCGCTGGACGGTGTCGAACGAACCGTGGAATCCATCCAGAGCATTCCCGGACCGGCCAAGAGAATGGTCAGGTGCGGGAAAATCACCCATCACGGACTGGGAATAAAAGTAACTGTTGCGGATATTGCAGCAAATATGGAGTATAGCCGCACAGGCACAAACACCAAAAAAAAGAAATAGGCGGACCCAGGCGGACCCAGGTGGTTGGCTGCGGCTGAGTGAGAGGCTGAGCACGACCGGAACAACTGCACACCAAATACGAATGCTTGGTCAACTGAGAGTAGAATGTACATCTGGAAGAAGGCTTCTGTACACGATGCATCACAATTACAATCTCGGAGTCTTTCATTCGCGGGGCGTTTGTTCGGGAAGCGGAGAAAAACAGACGGTCCACCGTTTACGTCGTATCGAAACTCTGAAGATCAAGTTTCGTGACAAAACCGTACCCTCTCTCCTTTTTATTCTCTGTATTTTCTCCTCCCCTTCCATTCCTTTCTCATTCCTCCCTACATCTCTCCACTCATGCCGGGTGATATTTTGAAGAAGAGAAAGATCGCCGTCTTGGGCTCCCGTTCAGTCGGTATAGCCCCCCCACCGCCGTCCGTTCCGACCCACCCTGCTAACCCTTTCTAGGGAAATCGTCCTTGGTCGTTCAGTTCATCGAAAATCATTTCGTGGACTCGTACTATCCAACCATCGAAAGCACCTTCTCCAAAAGTATCAACCACAAAGGCGTCGAGTTCGATTGTGACATCATAGACACCGCCGGCCAGGTCTGTCCTTGTCCTTATGGTACCCATGTATCATCCTTCCAGAGCGCTCACCGGTTCATTCTGAATATAGGACGAATACTCAATATTAAACTCGAAGCACGCCATAGGCATTCATGGCTTCGTCCTCGTCTACTCCGTCACTTCAAGAAAGTCGTTCGACATGATCCAGATCGTGTATGACAAGATTGTAGACTTCTGTGGCATGGGTTCCATACCCTGTGTTATAGTTGGCGCGAAGAACGACCTCCAACAAAGGTACGTGACCTCCGTCATCCTCTCACTGCCCCTCCCGAGCAGTGAATTTCTCTTTCTCTATTATTCTTGCATCTTACAGGAACCTTAGGCAGGTCTCGGCGGATGAAGGACAAGGCCTAGCGATGGAAAACCAAGCCGCCTGGATAGAGACAAGCGCAAAGAACAACGTTAACGTCGGTGAGTTTGTTCACCACTACAGTAAACTAACACCGTCATATGTTGACCGATCGCTTTCGTCCCTCCTAGCCAAGGTTTTCGAGCTGTGTCTAGGAGAAATAGAGAAAAGGTCGCCTTCCAGCAAGTCAGAACCTCCCGCCAGTAAATGCATCCTCATGTGATAGACATTCCCGGTTTCGCCCCGTTCCCATTATTCTTTAAACATCATCGCTTCCCGTCGAGCTCATCGCATACACATAAACTTACTCATCTCATCCTTTAATACCGCGCGTTTCACAATATTCCAATACTTTATGCGTATCTTCTTTGTCCGCCGCACCTTCCTTTTTTCCTGGTTCCTTCGTATCTTTTTCGGGTGTTAATGGGTCAAGCCCTTTCTTGCCGTTATTTTATGGTTTCCACTCTGTTTGAATTCTACCTACAGACCCATCTGGACGTCTTTATCTTTAAGCGGCTTGGTTTCGTCTTCTATATTGTGTACAATTTTGTAAGATTACGACCTGCTTTTCCTTTTTGGCTTTGTCTCCTATATATTATACAAGTCTTCCTAAGTTCGTGACTGCGTGGGAGTGACGTCAAAGCCTGATGTATACCAACTGCCACCGAGTGCGACAGCCTGAGATTCATGCGGTTCCATCTCCAAGGAATCTCACGCTAACCTTTCTTCCCTTCAGGCCCACAGCTTTCACAATTTGGGGATCTCCGGGGACTAGGTCAATAGCCTGGTCTCCCCATTTGACCAATTCCCCCTCGGTATCTAGAACAACACCCTTGATCGGCCTCATGCACGATAACTCGATAGATTCTCCGTCCCCTAAAGATGTGATTGCTAAGCCAACCTCTTTCAGTGGCGGGAATGTGAGGTATTTGAAAGGCTCTGGCCTTTTCGTTCAAAGATAAGACGATAAGAACGTTTTCAGTCACAAGCAGGCGTTTGGAGCGTGACGGTGTGCGCAGCGGCGAGCGACTGTGCACACCTACGTACGTACCAATTTGCATATCGCGCTAGCACTGCACCGGTCGATCGGTCCAACAGTCGTGCAGAAACTATGATCGGCCGGGGTACTTGGCTTTCCTTCGTCCTGGTGCACTGACCAGGCAGTTCGCCGCGGAAGATCTCTGTAGACGCGTTAGCAACCAATGTTACCACCTCGTGTTTCCACTGGTGTGTCCACGCTCCATCCTCCAGGTCGAAGCAGGTGACTTCCAAGGTGACGGTCTTATCTGCCAAGGTCTTGTTTGTCCCCCATATTTCCAGGACCGTGTCAATGGTGAAGAAAGCGGCGGATTTGTCGTTGGCAAAGACTTTGCGCGTCTTCCTAGTCATTCCAACTGTGTACGTCTGGAGTTCTCTGGCAATTGTGAAATAGGCCGGCTTAGGACGCAGGAAATAATCAGCGATCGCCCAGCTTGTAACCGGCCAGCAATCGTTCAGTTGCCAGACGAGCGCCCCGGAGGTAAATTCTCGACCGCGGCCCTTCCAGTTCCGTCTCCACAGGCGATAGGCAGAGGCGAGAGTCTCTGCTTGCATAATCTGAGTGTAATAAACATAGCTGACGACATAGTGAAGTAGATATGATCGAAGGAAAAGAATCGAATCACCTTTCCATGTCAAAAGTGTGTTTGAAATTTTCCATCAAGTAGAGCTGCGTCTGAGATCAGCGATGTTCCATTAAATCGCTTGTCTGCGTACCTCCAATCTACGCTCAAATCCGTCGGCTTTATTGTGATTGACCGAAATTCTATCCAATCAACATAAATGTGGGAATATAACCAAGGCAAGACTCGCTTTACCTCGATTGAGGATATCGTTCGGACTTATTATCGCCGGTCCAGTAATCGACAGTTCTGATATCTGGATATCCTTGCCTGGGAAGAACCATGTATCAATTACAATTCGTACAAAATCTCAGGAACTGCTTACATTCCGAATTCAGACACGAATCGACCAGCAAGTATGTCCCAGTTGTGCCAAGGTTGTTGAGTTCCATGCCAGACATTCCCTGAAAATAAGTGGTCAAGTCTCATGGAATCAAGTGCTGTGCAAAACTTTTTTTACATTGATGGAGATCACCGTACGTCTGATCAGTCGTAGGTTTCCCGTGGCCGCTATATGGCGAAC